>ML412438.1:8391-83269 GCA_005239525.1 Nicotiana knightiana | reverse complement strand
ATATATATATATATATATATATATATATATATATATATATATATATATACACTTTAAAAATAGTATATTTGCATCAATATTTAGTTTACAAAACTATACAAGCATTTTTTTTTATAATTTTCCATAATTTTTAGAGTTTTAAATTTATTTTCATGCATTTAAATTATATAAATATTTAGTAATTATCCCTTTAAATTATTTTGCGATGGCTTAGTTATCTAAAATTATTATTTTTGCACCTATAATATATGTTTCAGATATTTTATTTCATTTCATATAATTACGTTAGCATTTTTAAGCTATTTATATAATTTTACAATAATGGCCTATATTCATACATAAAGGCTCTTCATTTTATATTATTTGTGTCAAAATAGCATTTTTGTAATTTTGTAACACAAATTTATTATTTTAAGTATTTCAGTGTATAAATAATATTTTATTGTATTCATTAAGCATTTTATAAATTATTTTTTGATATATTTTGGGGTATTTAAAAATTAGCACACTCTCGAACTCATTTTCGGACCAAGCAATGACCCAAAACCTAATACACTAGACCAAATATACCCCAGCCCAAAACAAATTAACCCAACCCCTAACCCGGTCGCGACCCGTTCCTAATAACCCGACCCAACTCCTCTTTTAATCGTGGTCGTTGATCTCTGAGATCAACGACCCATATCAAACTCTCCCTTTTAACTACCCAAACACCCAACCCTAATTTCATTCTCCCCCGTCCGCCGCCCTAATATCCCTCACCTCCCTTCTCCCTCCTAAGAACCATAGCTATCGCCCCCTAAATCCTCTCCTAATCTCGTCTAATATGGGATTCTATGACTGCTACTTGCCATATATGACCTTCTCCGGGTACTGGTTACTCTCCTATACTTCTTGCCATGGCAAGCAAATCTCCACAAGATCGAACAAAAATCGGTTAAAATCCTTGATCTTTCTGCTATTCTATCTATATTCATCCTTTGTTCTATTATGAGTACGAATACTTGTGTATTTTTTTATTGATTCTTACTTACCCTAAAACTAGGGTTTACAGATCTCTTCAAATCAAACCAAAATTGGTTTGATTTTCTGATTTTGAGTATTATTTGTGTCTATATTCGTCCTTTGCTACTGTTTTTGTGTATATTCCGGTAATATTTGTTTTTCCTAAAAAGCTAGGGTTTACCGTCTTCTTCTCATATTCCCATTTTAATTGATTTATGAGTTTTTCTTTCCTTTTATGGTTTGATTGATTGTATTTCCTTACTTATGTACTGATTTTACCACTATATAAACCCATTCCCTTTCCCCTTTTGGGAGACGAAAAAATCACTAAAAAACTCTTACTAAAAGCTGAGGTATGTACTCTCTATTTGTTGTGCTATTCTATTATGTTTGGCTCTTGGCCGGCTGAAAGCCAAGGCCACCAGATTTCTACTTTTCTGACCTCTTTTGGGTGTGAGCACTGCCCTGGGTTCTTGAAACCCTTGGGAACTTGACATATTCGAGACTTTGGGTCCTTACTGTTGTTATTTTCTTGTGTATTGAACAATTACTTGTTACTTTCTAAACCCTCACGATGTTCACTCTATTATGTTAGCATGTTTCCTTGAAACTGCACGGCTTAATGTATTCACTAACTATCTTATGCGTGATTCTGCCTATAATTGCTAGCCTAATAATGTCTTTGCACTTAACTTAGTTAATTTGGACAGAATGAAGCATGATTTGTTTAGTGTTGTTGATAATTCGAATTTTCAGCCTTGATTATATGGTTTAATCCATGTTCTCTACCTAATTCTGAACTTCTAGGGATTAAGTGATGTTATTAGCATGCCCTAACTTGATTAAGACCTTCACTCTAAGTGTAGTATGCTCTTATGACTATGACTGTCACTCTATGTGTTCTTTCCATGTCCAATTATATATCTCTAACGACTTGTGATCCTTTAAACTAATCTTCCTTGATTGATGTCCTCTATGATATTTGATCCTGTTTGTATTATACTGTTTAGTCCCGAGTTTGGTATAATCTGATCCTTTAAGTTCTAAAATGGTTGCATTACTTGGTTTTACTAGTATAAGACCCTTGCATGTTAACTCTGCAATCCCAGGCTCTTTGTTTCTTATCATATGCCCCAATGTGTTAGTTTGCTTCTTGAGTTCGTTATGTGATTATCTTATAGTGTTTGCAAATACTTTTCCAAACCTATTGCTTTACTACTATGTTTCATTGGTTGTTTCATGTTATGAGTTTAATTCTGGGCCGGCTGAAAGCCAAGGCCCCCCTAAATCTCCTCTATCAACCTCCCTAGTGTGAGCACTACCCTGGGTTCTTGAAGCCCTTGGGAACTCTAACACACTAGGGTCTAAGGTTCTTTGCCACTTTGTCCTAATTGCTCAACTCTGCCCCTCCCCCTCCCCTCCTTTTTCACCTACTGAATAATCAATTGATTTTTGTAAATGGCTATTCTTCTGGGACTTTTGATCAAATTATGGCTATTGGATGTGGGTTGTTTTGTGTAAATGAAGATTGTTTTCTAGGCTATTGTGAAACTATATGGATATGAGATTGAAGGCCTGGCCAGGCTGGGTATACTTTGGGCCTGTCTTAGGCCCACTATAGTTATTTTGTAATTTTGTAATTTATTTCACTCATCGGGTTTGTAATATTGTTGTAATAATAATAGGGGTGTTAGTAAAATTGAGAAATAGGTTTATTCTAATATTTGCATGAACGGGTAGAAATCCTGCTTATAGGTGTTTAATTTGTTCAACATGTGCTGCTCCTATGTGTTGATAGATAACCTGCCTATAGGACCTGAGTGCTTAATTCGTTTAACATATTCTGCTCCTATGTGTTTTGTTAGATACCACACCTATAGGATATAAAATGTCAATGACCAATCTTTCAACTTGCAGTGCATCATATTCATTAGATGTTATGACTATAGGATTACGTTAGCTTGTTCTGCTAATAACCATCTAAAAATCATGCCTATAAGACTTCAATTGTTTAATGTGATGTTGTTATTATACTACTCACCTAGAAAACATGCCTATAGGAGCCAAGTATAAAAATCAGTTCCAACCGCTAATCGCTAGAAATCCTGCCTATAGGGTAATATCACTCGCCTTAAAGTGTTAATATTGAACTTTCCAAACACTGTTTCATTTCTTAGCTCTGCCACTATTAGGAAGCATGACTATAGGATCAAACTGGATAATTCTGAGTATTTTCAATGGTCATCACTGCCAACTATTGCGTAAATCACCTAGAGAACATGTCTATAGGTTTAATCACTTATAGTCTATAATTTCAGTAATCAGTATGCAATACCAGGTTCCTTAAAAATATATAGTTGTTTTGAAATCATGTCTAAGGTAGAATTTTGCGTATGAAACTGCTTGCATGTTTGAATCCCAAGGTCACATAGAAACCATGTCTATAGGGCTTAAGGACTTTAACTCGTCTCAATGCTAACTCTTTCAAACGCCTAATTTGTCTGCGTGCATTTGTTGTCTAAGTGAGGAGGCTAACTTGAGCCTTTAATTGCCTTTACATGAAGTCCAACTTGTTTTGTATGTCGCCTAGTTTTATCATTTTGAGAAACCTAAGTTAAGTCTAGAACCACCCAAAATAAAGGTCCAAACGCCTCCTACACCATAGGCATGGGACGAGTAGTGCACGCATAAAGCACGATTTAGAATCAACTAGCGCGCTTTAGGTAACTTAAAAATAGTAATCGGGTAGCAGAAGATGATAGTCTGTGCCCGCTGAATAATACGAGTAACACCCCATCTCAAAGGAGTTACAAAGTATTATTTATGTTTCACGGGGTGATCCTTTAGGCCGAAAAACTTAGGACCCCCCATTTTGTCTTAAAGTCAATTGTTTGTGCTTATTGGTAGACTTTTGATAATAATTGCCCAAACTTCTTGTATTTCCCTCTTGTTTTTGACTAATTCATATAATTTGAGTTCGGTCGGGACCCACAGTTGTGGACCTCAAGGAATTCCTAACACATTCTCCTCGAGATAATTTGAGCCCTTACACGATCTTTGGTGACACAAACTGGTTAAACCAGAGTTATTTGCAAATAGGTGCCCTAACGCACCTCAAACCCGTTAGGTGAAGACTCTCTCTTTTAACACCTTCCTTAAAAGAGTTGTCACGTGTCGAAACCCGATTTCACGAGAAAAAGGGGCGCGACAGATGACAGTGTAGAGCAGCTTGCTCATTCTCTCAATAACAGAGCATGATTTTCAGCTTTCTCCATTAACCGCCTCAAGAAATTCTCAGATTTTGACATCAAAAATTAATCAAGTGATAATATAAATATCATTTCTAATCGATGATTAAATGATAAAATATTACATGAAAGGCATATGTATTGGTTATAAATTGCTAGGTTGAGCAAAAATAGTAAATGTGCGTAACTTTTCCTCCCACTTCCTGCCAAAAGAAAAAATCACTTAATTTTTGTTTGAGTTAAATTGATGCACAATAGTATGCATGTAAATCTTCAGAGCAAGCATAATGTGATAATCTAAAATATAGTGTAATACTTTGTTATAGACGATTAAATTACTTTGATAACATACAAATAATTCATTCAAACAAAAAATCACATTTTCAAATTTCATCACTTTAATAAAGGCATTGAAGTCATGAGGCTGACCCCAAGCTTTTCAAAGGGGTCCACAATTATATTGAAGTAGCTAGCTACGAGAAATTAATGCAAGTCGATAGGTACTTCAATCATCGAGTACACTATCGACTTCTTGATGGGAACAAACCCCTTTCTTGGTAAAAGAAAGAAAGAAAAGTAAAAGCTGTAAAATAAGACAAAGAGAAAAAGAGAAGAAAGAAAACGTAGAAAAATTTTGTGGCAGCATCTCTGTATACGGTCAAAACCGGGCTCACTCCTTGTGTGACTAATCGAGACTGTAATATGATAGGTTAAGGTTCGACCTCGAATTGTATCAAACCAATGTGCGAGGTTAGATCATTAAGTTAGACCCCGGGACCGAACAAAATCGAGATCAGGCAAGATCGAGGGAAATTTGCCAAGCCGAATAACAGAAGGACCAAATATCCGCAATTGGTTGTAGATCACGGCAGAAATCTCGACACGTATCAAGGATGTGCCAATTAATTAGCTAATCATGAGATTTCTTACCTCATATAGAACTGTATCAAGAGTAGGACTCCCCTACTATATAAAGGCGGTCTGATCATTTGTAAAACACATTATATTTACGCAACCTAAAGTAATATACTGTCACTTCCTATATTTTATCATCTTGTTACTCTGTTCATACATCATTTGAAATATCTCTTGGTTCAAGGGTGATCGAACTCGAGGGCCAAAGCTATTCGATTCGTGTGGTTTGCATTTATTTTTTGTCGCCAATTTCAATATCAGTCTATTCTCTTAATTTGTACCACGTTATATCACGTATCCTTAAAACCGCGTATAAATTCAATTTTTATCCGATTTTAGGGTAAAGAGTTTGACGTCCACCATGGGGCTAAGGATAATATTCATTACCTGGTACGAACTTTCATAACGCACACTATTTTTTTACTTGTTCTTGAGAGTATCTTTGATTCCAGGGTCAAAATGTCAAACTCTCAATTAGCATCCGTACACGTTGACAATGATTTTGGTCACCGTGTAAAAAATAATAACATAGCACTATGGAACGACGTACCTCCAGTTGGCCTCGATGGAGTTCCGACTGTAGATCAATCGACGTCAGCTTGCATGTAGCCATAAAGGCAAATCTGGTCGTCGATCCCGAGAGTAGCATCCGTAGGGATGTTCGATCAGCCGCTCAAAGAACGCATGGTGGAAAAAAGGGTGGTATCAGCCTTCAGGTGATCTTTGAAATATTGCAGTGTCAGCAAGAAACGATAGACCAGCTCCAAAACAAGAATCATGCACCACGCAGGATCGAGCCCGAGCCATCCCAGGAAGTTGTCCACAGGGTCGAATCAGTTTCTAGGAAATCGAATGAGAATGATATGGGGCCAATCCTGTAATCATGAAGATGCTCGAGGAACTAACAAAACGAGTTGAGTCGAGGGAATAAAAGATCGAGACAAATGACAAGAAGGTGGAAACATAAAACTCTAGGGTTGATCAAATATCGGGGGCACCACCAATATTAAAGGGTCTGGATTCCAAAAAGTTCATGAAAACACCCTTCCCCCCAAGCGCGGCTCCCAAACCGATTCCCAAGAAGTTCCGCATTCTCGAGATTCCTAAGTACAATGGAACGACCGACCCAAACGAGCATGTCACCTCTTACACATGTGAAATTAAAGGGAATGATCTAGAGGATGACGAGATCGAATCTGTCTTGTTAAAGAAATTCGGGGAGACCCTGTCAAAGTGAGCTATGATATGGTACAACAATTTACCACCTAATTCTATTGATTCATTTTCTATGCTTGCAGATTCTTTTGTAAAGGCGCACGTCGGAGCCATCAAGGTCGAAACTAGGAAGTCGAACCTTTTCAAGATAAAGAAGAAGCACAACAAAATGCTCAGAGAGTTCGTATCTCGATTCCAAATGGAACGAATGGATCTACCACCGTTCGCTGATGATTGGGATGTTCAAGATTTCACCCAAGTACTAAATGTACGAAGCTCAGTGGATTCACAGCAGTTGAAATAGAATTAGATAGAATACCCGATTGTTACTTGGGCCGATGTGCATAATCGGTATCAACCGAAGATCAGAGTTGAAGACAACTAGCTTGGGGCTCCTTCCGGGTCCGTTTATCCTATCAAGCCCGTTGACAGAATAAAGAGGGACATTGATCAGGAATCGAGGTTGATCAGGTATCAATACCAGCTGTATAATGGAGATCGTAGGAGCAGTGGATCTGGGAGAATCCCTGTACAAAGTGAAAAGAGGAATGACCGAGGCCAGATTTCTCAAGGGCTCATGATCAAGAATGGCTTCTACAGGCCTATCGGACCTAAAGAAGCACCACGATTGTCAGAATACAATTTCAATGTTGACGCAGCTGCCATCGTATCGGCTATCGGACGCATCAAAGATACTAAATATCCTCGACCTTTGCATACCGATCCAACCTAGAGAAATACCAACCAAATTGCAAATATCATGGCACCCATGGCCACATAACGGAAGATTGTCGATAGTTGAGAGAAGAAGTAGCCCGGTTATTCAACGACGGTCACCTTCGAGAGTTTCTTAGTGATCGAGCCAAGAATCATTTCAGAAACAGGGATTCCGACAAACAAAACGAGCAAGAAGAACCTCAACACGTCATTCATATGATTATTGGAGGGGTCGATGCTCCCCAAGGGCCGATGTTAAAACGCATCAAGGTGTCGATCATGAGGGAAAAACGAACTCGAGACTATGTAACATAAGGAACCTGTCTTTCAACAACGAGGACGCAGAAGGAATCATGCATCCCCATAATGATGCACTAGTAATATATGTACTCATGAACAAAACTCGAGTTAAATGTGAGTTAATTGATCTAGGTAGTTCGGACAACATCATTTGATCAAGGGTCCTATAACAACTCAACCTACAGGACCAAATATTGCCCGCGACCTGAGTGCTAACGGATTCAACATGGCTAGTGAAACTACTAAGGAGGAAATAACTTTGCCAGTAAACACATGCGGGACCATCTAGGAGACCAAGTGTTATGTGATCGAAGGGGATATGAGATATAACACCCTGTTCGGGAGACCATGGATCCACAACATGAGGTCTGTTCCCTCGACCCTTCACCAGGTGTTAAAACTCCCAACACCAGAGGGGATAAAAACAATCTAATGGGAGCAGCCCGCCGCAAAGGAAATGTTTGTTGTTGATGAAGTGATTCCAATATCAACACTCTCATCAAAAAATGAGTCAGATTCGAAAGCAAAACAAGAAGCCACATAGCAATCACAGACGTCGACCTCGACCCAACTAGATAAGCAGGGGACTGACGAAGGCAATAATTATGGGGTCCCTCGATCCTTCATAGTTCCCGATGAATCCGACGCTACCAAAACAACAGTCGAAGAGCTGGACCAGGTCATACTCATTGAACATCTGCCTGATCAAAAGGTATACCTGGGCACGGGGTTAACTGCCGAGCTCAGGAAATAACTCATTCAATTTCTTATAGCTAACATGGATTGCTTTGCTTGGTCCTATCTCAACAAGACAGGGATGCCACCAAAAATCACCACCCATAAACTAAACTTGGACCCGAAATTCCATCCGGTGAAGCAGAAAAGAAAACCCCAGTCCGAGATCAAGTTTGCTGTCATCAAAGACGAGGTAACTAAGCTTCTTAAAATAGGGTCCTTCCGGGAAGTCAAATACCCAGAATGTCTAGCAAACGTAGTAGTAGTCCCTAAGAAAGGGAACAAACTAAGAATGTGTGTGGATTACAAAGATCCTAAGTTTTCAATGCCTACTCCGAGTACAACCAAATATAAATGAACCCGGATGATCAGGAAAAGACCTCGTTCATCACTAAGTATGGCACCTACTAATATAACGTAATGCCATTTGGATTAAAAAATGTTGGTGCCACTTACAAACGCCTACTAAAATGGAAATTCAAAGAACAAATAGGGAAATCTATGGAATTTTACATTGATGATATATTAGTTAAGTCCCTGCGAACAGAGGACTATTTGAAGCATTTGCAGGAAACATTGAGTATATTGATGAAATACAACATGAATTTGAATCCGAAAAATGCGTGTTCGGGGTCGGGTCAGGTAAATTTCTCAGATTCGTGGTATCCAACCGAAGAATCGAGATCAAACCCGACAAGATCAAATCTATCGAGGACATCACAATAGTAGAAAATGTAAAGTCATTGCAGAGGCTAAACGAGATAGCGCCCTGGGGCGATTCATCTTGAGGTCCTCCGATAAGAGTCATCGATTTTTCTCGTTGTTGAAGAAGAAAAATAACTTCACATGGACTCTTGCTATCTCCAATACTACCAGATATAAGTACATCTGTTTGTTTGCGCTTAGCGTGTGGAGCAGTGGCGGGCCTTGGAAGAGCTTAAACGATATTTGCCGAGCACGCCACTGCTTCACACGATGAGGGAAAACGAACATATATACATATATATGGTAGTATCAGAGATAGTAGTAAGTGGAGTCCTAGTTCGGGAATAACAAGGTATGCAATTTCCGATTTATTATGTTAGTCGGACCTTGGGTGAGGCCGAAATTAAATATACCACCTAGAAAAATTGGCGCTCGCTTTGATAAGTTCATCTAGGAAACTGAAACCATACTTTCAGTGTCACCCCATATGTGTTCTGACAACTTACCCATTGCGAAATATAATGCATAAACCCGAGCTTTGGGGACGATTTCCAAATGGGCCGTAGAAATCAGCAGGTATGATATTGAATATCGAACCCGGATAGACATTAAGTCCTAAATTTTGGCCGACTTCGTGGTTGACTTCACGAAGGACCTAATACCCGAGGTTAAAAGATAGTTGTAGGTAAACTCGCCTCTTTATGGACAATGCATCGAATGCAAAGGGTTCCGGACTCGGCATCGTACTAAAATCGCCCACAGGAAACATGCTTACACAATCTATTAGAACTATGAAGTTGACTAACAACTAGGCTGAATATGAGGCCATGATTGCAGGTATCGAACTAGCCAAAAGCTTGGGGGCGGAGGTGATCGAAGCCAAGTGTGACTCCCTCATTGTGGTGAATCTGGTTAACAAAACGTTCGAAGTTAGAGAACAACGAATCAAATGTACCTAGATAAGTTACAAGTAACATTACATCGATTTAAGGAATGGACTTTGAAGCATGTGCCTCGAGGTCAAAATAGTGAAGCCGATTCCCTCACAAACTTAGGGTCGTCGGTCGAGGACAACGAGCTCAACTTAGGGGCCACTGTACAACTCATGAGGTCGGTAGTCGAAGAAGGTCACACCGAGATAAACTCCACAAGCTTAACCTGGGATTGGAGAAATAAATACATAGAGTATTTGAAGACTGGGAAACTTCCCTCAGATCCAAAAGAATCGAGGGCTCTGCACACAAAGGCAGCCGATTCACCTTGTCCGAAAACAAAACCTTGTTTCGAAGAATGTTTGATGCCCCATTAGCGATATGTCTGGGACCGGGAGATACCGAGTATGTTCTGAGCGAAGTTCACGAGGGCACTTGTGGAAACCATTCTAGCATCGAATCATTGGTTCAAAAGGTTATCAGAGCCGGCTATTACTGGATCGACATGAAAAAATATGCGAAGGAGTTTGTTCGAAAATGTGACAAATGCCAAAGACATGCACCGATGATTCACCAACCTGGGGAACTGCTGCATTCAGCCTTGTCGCCATGTCCATTCATGAAGTGGGGAATGGACACCGTTGGACCTCTTCGATGGGCACAGGTAAAGCTCAATTTATCTTATTTATGACTGATTATTTTTCTAAGTGGGTTGAAGCACATGCATACGAGAAGGTTAGGGAGAAGGAAGTCATCGACTTTATTTGGGACCACATCATATGTCGTTTCGGGATGCCATCCGAAATTGTGTATGACAACGGGAAACAGCTCATCGGCAGCAAAGTGACCAAGTTTCTCGAAGATCATAAGATCAAAAGAATCTTATCAACACCTTATCATTCTAGTGGAAATGGGCAAGCCAAATCGACCAATAAAACATCATCCAAAACCTTAAGAAGAGGTTACTGATTCCAAAGGGAAATGGAATGAGATCCTACCCGAAGTCTTTTGGGCATACCGCACGACTGTGAAGACCAGTACCGGGGCTACTCCATTCTCATTGGTTTATGGCGCTGAAGCCCTAATTCTAGTCAAAGTCGGGGAGCAAGGTATTAGATACTGATATGAAACAAAGGAGTCAAATGACGAGGCCATGAATATGATCTTGGAGCTATTGGATGAAAGGCGCGAAGCCGCCCTTGTTCGGTTGGCTGCCCAAAAGCAATGGATCAAGAGGTACTACAATCGAAGAGCCAACCTTCGATATTTTAATATTGGGGACTTAGTGCTAAGGAAAGTCACCCTAAACACCCGGAATCCAAACAAAGGGAAATTGCGTCCGAATTGGGAAGGACTGTACCAGATTCTCGAGGTCACCGAGAAAGGGTCCTACAAGCTCGGAATGATAAACAAAGAACAACTACCGAGCAATTGGAATATATCTCACCTAAAATGGTAATACTGCTGAGGTACAACCCCATTTCTTTTATTTTTTATTTTGGACTAACAGTTGTAGGTAATCAACAAGAAGAAATACGAAGTCTTGAGGTCTAAAAGCACGTGTTGCACTTTTTTTTCCTTAGACAAGTTTTGTCCTAAATGGGTTTTTCGACAAGGTTTTTAACGAGGCAACAATGGATCGTGCTAACTTAGAATCAAGCCCGATTATGAATTGCCACCGAAGACCAATTCAACAATATCCGAGGTTCCTTTACAATCCACCTTGAATACTAGGAGGGGGGATTACCCTCAGATATGCATTACCTTCGGATATCAACTATAGCGAGAAACCATTTTGTAAAGGAAGGGTCTCGATAGATAGGATTTATTGTAAGGGTCAAACAGTCAAACGAACAACGCCACATAGATTGCTCAAGCCCTGGCATAAAACATGTACGCATGTATGACTGTTTTGCACAAAAATAAAGAGAAGTACTATCCTTGAAATCATCTTATATTTTAAAAGAAATCCTCTTTACATCCCTTAAAGAGTTTTCTACTTTCGATCTCCAGAAAATAACGATCCTAGGGGAAATCCATAATCGGAATACGAATGACCACTCCCTCACTCGGGGGCTGCCGTCCGAAAAACTCGAACAACCCAAGTCACCGGGCCTTGGGGGCATAAGACCTATTAGGAAACTCCCCGGTTTTGAAAGGCCACGACCACCCCACTCGGGGACTGTTATCTTGGGCAAGTCCGGATAGCTCGGGAAAATAAGCTCAATGGGCAGCTCCTGAACTAAAAATCTATAACCAAATTAACACGGCTCGAAGACGTCCGAAACCCATAACAAAAGCTAGGCGTTCGAAAAAGAAAAACTATCACAACCGGTTCTAAAGGCTTCCTTCGGTAAGGCTATAAACCTAAGATATTTCGGGGAAACTTTTTCGGTAAGACCAAACCCCTACAATGACTTAACCTAGAAAGGAAATAAAGGTAAGGTTTGTTCGAATCTTCGAACACAAACTTATTATTTCATGATAAGACTTCTTGACCTTTGCGAATACAAATAAAGCAAAGAAGAAATTTGAAAGCTATGAAAGGGAAAAGCCTTATATATATCATAAAAAAAAATTTACAAGGGCTGAATAGCCCCGTTACATGTTATAAGGCCAAATTTCCTCGACAAAAAAGACAATACAAAATTTTTTTAACGGCCTAATCTTAACCGATGGCCGCGTTATCACCTTCAGGGTCTTCTTCGCCACCGGACTCGCCCGACTCTTCAGACACGTTAGAATCCTCCTTGGGAAAGGCTATCCTCTAAGAATTGGCTTCACATGTCTTGGCATTCCTAATTCAATCAATATGTCTAAATTCTGGGCGTGGACTCCCTCAAGGGTTCTCCTTCAGGATTTTCACCATGCATGCTTCACCATATTTTTTTCTTGCTCCTGGATAGCCTCGACATAAAATTTAAGCTGGGCCAACCTTTTATCAGCTTCGTTCCGTGCTGTAATAACTTCTGACTTGGCAGCCTCAAGTTCCTTGGCCAGAAACAACTGAGCTCAACTGAGATTGGAGTTCCTCGATCATTTTAGCCTGCGCCAAGTTCTTCTCCTTTGCAGCCTGAAGTTGAACCTCAGCAGAAGCCAACTGTGCCCGGGAAGTTTCTTTTTTTGAGGTCAGATGGTCCATATTTTTCTTTCATTCTTTGACCTCGGCCTTCACCGCATCTACCTCTACCTGAAGTTGCCCGAACTGGTCAGTTCCCTTTTAAGCATGTAGTTTCAGGTTGTTAGCCAAAGTGTCTGAATCTTCATCACTAAGATCGAATATTCGTATTACATGTTCAACCAAGCCGACATGCTCCTTCCGAGCCTCTTCTAACTCGGCCTGAAGCTTCTCACTAAGAAGCTTGTAAGTATCCTTCTTCTTGGCAAGCTCCCGAGTCTCGGCCTCGTGGTGCTTGAACTCCTCCCGGTATCGGAGAAATACCTCATGATGAAGCACCGAGGCCTGCAAGAACAAAGGAAGATGTTAGGATTATTCACCATTGAATCTAAGTAAATAATAAAGGGACATGTGAAATTACCTGATTCAGCGCATGTTAAGCTTCGTTGAAAAGGCAGGGCACCTCTACCTCGTTCATTTTGATTTGATCCTCTTCGGTCACCAAGCATCGAAGGTAACTAGTAATCCCCACAAAGGTAGAAAGAACCCGGGCATCCTCCAGAACAGACATAAAAACTATACATTATCGTGCCCTCTTTTTCCCCTTTCGCGGAGTCCGGGTTTCAACATACTTTGGGACAACTAGTTTCCTTTTGTGAAAGGGGTATGGAAATTGAAGAGTTGCCACCTAACGGATTTAAGGTGCGTTAGGGAACCTAATGCAAGTAACTCATGAAACAGGTTTACATTACCAGAGATTGGGTAAGGGCTTGAAATTACCTTGAGGGGAAGGTGTTAGGCACCCCTCGAGGTCCACAACGGTGGGTCCCGACCAAACTCATTTTTGGTGAATTAGTCATTAGCAAGTAAAGCAGTTTAAGCACACATATGGATTAAAAAAAATGGGAATAAATGGGTCCTAGGTGTATTAGCCTATAGGATCACTTCTGTGCAATACCCGATAAACCTTCCTTAATTAGAGGGGTTACACGTGGCATTAGCGCACAGGTCATCATATCCCTTACTACCCAATTTCCCTCCCCTCAGTGGTTATGTAAGCGATTCTAATTAAACGTACTCTATGCGTGCATTACCCGTCCTTTTTTATGGCCCTGGAGGTGTTTAGGACCTCTAATTAAGGCAGTTGTAGACCCTCCTAAAGTGCTTAAAAGGAGAAAATCTAAGTGGCAATTTTAAACAACTAGGACTGTCAGGTAAAGGAACAATTAAGGGGGCTCACATTTACCTCCACAAATAAGCAGTGAATTGCACGTCTCAAACAACAGTATTTCAGATACATTAAGAGTTCTAAAGCAGGATATCTAGGTGAGCATGACAAAAAAAATATATGCAGCATCTTGTTAAAGCAAACTAGTGGAGACCTAATCAGCTTGCCTACTGATTTTAGGGGTTGTTGAATTTGGGCAGTTCACAAGTAATGAAACAAAGCACAGTTTTACCAATTTGCAAGAGTTTGATTATCCTACAGGCTTACCTAGGCTTGGATCTGAGATGTCCTATAAGTGGGATATCTAATTTTCAATCAGGGTCATAATAGACTAATAAATGGTTTTAAACAGGCAGTTCGTTCATTATGTCCTATAGGCATGATGTCTAGGTGTTGAACATTACAGAACTGATTTTATATATTCATCTCTATAAACATGTTATGTAGGTGTTGGGACTGCTTTTAAACTTACTCTTTTAGACATGGTTGCTACTAATTTTATGCGATATAGGCATGGTATTTAAGCGAGTGCAATAAAAGTCCTAAAGCATGGTTTCTAATTCACATGAGAGAATGATCATGATTTTTAGACAGGGTTAATAGCAGCACCCTAGTGACAGGATTCTTAAGCAGACATGATGTATGCAGAAGTTTTAGAACAAATGGTATGATGCCTATGAACATGTTTTCTAATGCACCAATGATCCTAAGAACATGATTCCTAATTCAAGCAAATAGTCATAGTCATCCTAAGAGCATGATTTCTACCCAATTGCCCCACGAAAATTATATGAAAATCCCTCCCCTTTTTTACTAATATCCCCAATATCTGTTTACAAGAAGTATTATTACAGACCATAAATGAATTACAGAAATAAGTAATGCTATACTACAGGGAGCCTGGGTAGGCCCAAAGTGAACTTGACAAACCAGGCCTTCAAACAGTCCAAAGTACCATATCTCATAGTGTCCAATAAAGAGTATCCTGGTGTGTCAAAGTTCCCAAGGGTCTCAAGGACCCCGGGCAATGCTCATACCAAGACCCTCTTAAGGAGAAGTCATTTTTGTGCAGTGTGGAAGGGCCAGCCCCAGTGTGCCAGAGTTCGGAGGAATCTCATGGATCCCTAGGCAGTACACACACTGGAGGGGCAGAATCCAATGTATTCTAAGAGTAGGAGTGGGAGTGCTTGAAAGCGTAGGAATAAGTTTAAGAAACCATATCATAAGTGAAACCAATTTAAAAGTGAAAATAGTTTAGAAGTGAAAATAGTTTGGGAGTGGAAATGGTTTAGAAGTGAAAACATATTAGGAGTGAAAAACAGCTTAGAAATATTCTAAAAAAGGTTCAGCAAACAACAACAAGTAGGAAACAGAGTCACAAGGTTTCACACAAAACTCCATATTCTCCAGACTCAACTCAATTCATTAGTCAAACTTAGGTGAGCATATATCATGCTGAGAACAAACAATTACACAAAAAGGGAGCAAGGGTTGGGAACACAAGAATCCTGAATCAAGAACACATAGAAAAAGGGTGTTAGGGAAGCATGCTAGTCAGTAGAAGCATAGGGCAGGCAGGGGTATAATATTTACCGGGACATGCTGAGTTAGGGTCTTAAACAAGGAACACCTAAGTTCATCAGTCATACATAACTATGGAAGTAAGCATACTGACTCAAACAATAGACAGGGAAATATAGAAGTTTAATGTAAGAGCAGCCATGCTAATCAATTCACAGAGAGGACAAGATTTTAACTACACAGAATTGATCATACCAATTGAAGTCAATTAGACAGAAAAATAGGAGTCTGAGACACCAAAGTAAGCATGCTGCCTTAAGGCAATAGACAGGGAAGATTGAACCTTAAACACAGAAGTAAACATTTAGTAATAAACAGGAAAGACTGGAATTTGAACACAGAAGTAAACATGTTGATTAGAGTGAAACCTAACAAGAGTAAACATGTTGATTAAGGCAATAACAGGAAAACATAGAAGCTAAATACATAGTAGTTAACTATTACATAAGTGACATGGGTTTAACATAAGTATAGCAACAAAGAGCACACAGATTTGAATTTCATAGTATAATAAACGACATTAGGAGTAGAAACATACCAGTTAAGGGAAGCTAAATAAAAGGTAAAGTAAGCAGGATTCAACAGTCTTGCCTTGGCTTTCAGCCGGCTAGACAAGCAATGAACACAAGTAGCAGAGAGAGAGATGCGAGTGAAGTTTTTTGTGTGTGTATGATTGAACTGTTGTTCGTGTGCCTTGAAGAATCAGTAATGAGTGTATATATAACACTTAGTCAGGTAAAAAAATAAGGCAAGAATAATTTAAGAATTTATAAACAGGGTAACCCAAATAAATAAACCAGTTAATTGGGGGATTCAATCAATCAATCATACGGAAGATCTGGGAAAGACCCCTAAGGATATGGTAGTCAATTAACGGTATAAAATTAGGTCTTAAATAAGGCAGTAAATGAGTCATATACCATATAGGAATCAATCAAGCTTCTCACATCAGATTGATAATCCAAACAAGGCAAGTATTACTAATAAAAGTCACAAATAAGGAAATAGGTAAGAATCCCAGAAAATACTTATTTTAACAGGAAAGAATCGTTCGAAACCTAAATAGAATCAGTCAATGTAACTGGTTCACAGAATTAAACATAATAACGGGAAAAATTGAAGAAATCAATGTCACAACAGTAACCCGACTAGGTTTAACCATGATGCATGTATAGTTATAATCAGAGTAAGGTTGCTATGGGGGTCTAGACTGGTACCCTCAAGCCGACAACTTAAGGGGGAAAGGCACGGAACCGTCGATTGCACCGCTGATCGACTAGTTTTACCGCAAATAAGCCTTACCGAATTTAAAAGGTGATATATAGGAAGATCGCAACCACTTATCAAGCGTTGCTATAGGATTGATTACGCACGAGTGAAATATGATGTTGAGCAAGATTTATACAACAGTAAATAGCATGTTGTCGCGTATTTGCACGTTATGAAAATAATAAATGCAGTATTTAATAATTGAAAGACGTTTAAGAAAGGAATTCAAATAAATAAGTCAGTTTCTGCAGTAAAGGAAATCATAAATGCTCAAAACGGGCAATTAAATTCACATAAGGGGAAAGGTAAAGGGTGCACATGTATTAACAAAACAGAAGCATGCTTGAGACTAATTTACAAAAAGCAAGTTTGTTATGGTAAAAGCCTAAGATCCCCAATAGGGTCGTCATGCTGTCGTGCCCCCTTTTTCCCCTTTCACGGAGTTTGGGTTTCGACATGCTTTGGGACTACTCGTTTCCTTTTGGGAAAGGGGTATGGAAATTGAAGAGTCGCCACCTAACGGATTTAAGGTGCGTTAGGGAACCTAATGCAAGTAACTCATGAAACTGATTTACATTACCAGAGATTGGGTAAGGGCTTGAAATTACCTTGAGGGGAAGGTGTTAGGAACCCCTCGAGGTCCACAACGGTAGGTCCCGACACAACTCATTTTTGGTGAATTAGTCATTAGCAAGTAAAGTAGTTTAAGCACACATATGGATTACAAAAAAATGGGAATAAATGGGTCCTAGGTGTATTAGCCTATAGGATCACTTCTGTGCAATACCCGATAAACCTTCCTTAATTAGAAGGGTTACACGTGGCATTAGCGCACAGGTCATCATATCCCTTACTACCCAATTTCCCTCCCCTTAGTGGTTATGTAAGCGATTCTAATTAAATGTACTCTATGCGTGCATTACCCGTCCTTTTTTATGGCTCTGGAGGTGTTTAGGACCTCTAATTAAGGCAGTTCTCGATTCTCCTAAAGTGCTGAAAAGGAGACAATCTAAACGGCAATTTTAAACAAGTAGGACTGTCAGGTAAAGGAACAATTAAGGGAGCTCACATTTACCTCCACAAATAAGCGGCCAATTTCACCTCTCAAACAACAGTATTCCAGATACTTGAGTCCTAAAGCAGGATATTTAGGTGAGCATGACAAACCGAATATATGCAGCATCTTGTTAAAGCAAAGCAGTGGAGACCTAATCAGCTTGCCTACTGATAGGGGTTGCTGAATCTGGGCAATTCACAAGTAATTAAACAAAGTACAGTTTTACCAATTTGCAAGAGTTTGATTATCCTACAGGCTTGCCTAGGCGTGGATCTGAGATGTCCTATAAACGGGATATCTAATTGTCAATTAGGGTCATAATAGACTAATAAACGGTTTTAAACAGGCAGTTCGTTCATTATGTCCTATAGGAATGTTGTCTAGGTGCTGAAATTACAGAACTGATTTTGTATATTCATCTCTATAAACATGTTATCTAGGTGTTGGGACTGCTTTTAAACTTACTCTTATAGACATGGTTGCTACTGATTTTATGCGATATAGGCATGGTATTTAGGTGAATGAAATAGAAATCTGAAGCATGGTTTCTAATGCACATAAGAGAATGATCATGATTTTTAGACAGGGTTAATAGCACCCTAATGACAGGATTCTTAAGCAGACTTGATGTATGCAGAAGTTTAGAAAGCAGAAGGTTTAGAACAAATGGTATGATGCCTATGAACATGTTTTCTAATGCACCAATGATCCTAAGAGAATGATTCCTAATGCAAGAAAATAGTGAGAGTAATCCTAAGAGCATGATTTCTACCCAATTGACCCACAAAAATTATATGAAAACCCATCCCCTTTTTTACTAATATCCCCAATATCTTTTTACAAGAATTATTATTACAGACCATAAATGAGTTACATAAATAAGTAATGCTATACTACAGGGAGCCTGGGTAGGCCCAAAGTGAACTTGGCAAACCAGGCCTTCAAACAGTCCAAAGTACCATATCTCATAGTGTCCAATAAAGTGTATCCTGGTGTGTCAAAGTTCTCAAGGGCCTTAGGGACCCCGGGCAATGCTCACACCAAGACCCTTTTAAAGAGAAGTCATTTTTGTGCAGTGTGGAAGGGCCAGCCCCAGTGTGCCAGAGTTCGGGGGAATCTCATGGATTCCTAGGTAGTACACACACTGGAGGGGCAGAATCCAATGTATTCTAAGAGTAGGCGTGGGAGTGCTTGAAAGCGTAGGAATAATTTTAAGAAACCATATCATAAGTGAAACCAATTTAGAAGTGAAAATAGTTTAGAAGTGAAAATAGTTGGGAGTGGAAATGGTTTAGAAGTGAAAACATATTAGGAGTGAAAAAAAGCTTAGAAATATTCTAGAAAAGGTTCAGCAAACAACAACAAGTAGGAAACACAGTCACAAGGTTTCACACAAAACTCCATATTACCCAGACTCAACTCAATTCATTAGTCAAACTTAGGTGAGCATATAGCATGCTGAGAACAAACAATTACACAAAAAGGGAGCAAGGGTTGGGAACACAAGAATCCTGAATCAAGAACACATAGAAAAAGGGTGTTAGGGAAGCATGCTAGTCAGTAGAAGCATAGGGCAGGCAGGGGTATAATATTTACCGGGACATGCTGAGTTAGGGTCTTAAACAAGGAACACCTAAGTTCATCAATCATTCATAACTATGGAAGTAAGCATACTGACTCAAACAATAGATAGGGAAACATAGAAGTTTAATGTAAGAGCAGTCATGCTAATCAATTCACAGAGAGGACATGCTTTTAACTACACAGAATTGATCATACCAATTGAAGTCAATTAGACAGAAAAATAGGAGTCTGAGACACCAAAGTAAGCATGCTGCCTTAAGGCAATAGACAGGGAAGATTGAACCTTAAATACAGAAGTAAACATATAGTAATAAACGGGAAAGACTGGAATTTGAACACAGAAGTAAACATGTTGATTAGAGTGAAACCTAAACAAGAGTAAACATGTTGATTAAGGCAATAACAGGAAAACATAGAAGCTAAATACATAGTAGTTAACTAGTACATAAGTGACATGGGTTTAACATAAGTATAGCAACAGAGAGCACACAGATTTGAATTTCATAGTATAATGAACGACATTAGGAGTAGAAACATACTAGTTAAGGGAAGCTAAATAGAAGGTAAAGTAAGCAGGATTCAACAGTCTTGCCTTGGCTTTCAGCCGACTATACAAGCAATGAACACAAGTAGCAGAGAGAGAGATGAGAGTGAAGTTTTTTGTGTGTATGATTGAACTGTTGTTCGTGTGTCTTGAAGAATCAGTAATGAGAGTATATATAACACTTAGTAAGGTAAAAAAATAAGGCAAGAATAATTTAAGAATTCATAAACAGGGTAACCCAAATAAATAAACCAATTAATTGGGGGATTCAATCAATCAATCATATGGAAGATCTGGGAAAGACCCCTAAGGATATAGTAATCAATTAACGGTACAAAATTAGGTCTTAAATAAGGCAGTAAATGAGTAATATACTATATAGGAGTCAATCAAGCCCCTTAAGTCAGATTGATAATACAAACAAGGCAAGTATTACTAATAAAAGTCACAAATAAGGAAATAAGTAAGAATCCCAGAAAATACTTATTTTAACAGGAAAGAATCGTTCGAAACCTAAATAGAATCAGTCAATGTAACTGGTTCACAGAATTAAGCATAATAACGGGAAAAATTGAAGAAATCAATGTCACAACAGTAACAGTTAGGGTTTAGGCGTACTCATAAAAATCAATCAAAAATGTAAAGAAATAATTAGATTAAACACTTGAAAGTTAGAAAACCCTTTTGAAGAGACTCGGGATGAGCCCTAATTTCAGAAAAGTAAATGGAATCGAAATAGTTAACCAAAACAGAAGATTTTTGAGGGAAAGTATCAAATAACACTCGAATCGTTTAAGATCTACAAAGATCTGAACAGATTCAAGTAGTCGTCGAACAAGGTTTTTCAAGAAAACAACAAAGATGAGAGAAACTTTGTCAAAAGCCATAGATTCGAACCAAGTATAGGAGGAAATCAATACTCACAAACCAGAATGGCCCTAGACAGGTTAGGGAAACCAATGACGGCAGAATAAGAGAATGAAAGGGTGTTAGGGTTGCTTTAGATATTAATATAGTAAGGTTTAATATGGACCGTTGATCTAAAAGATCAACGACCATGATTTGATATGGGTTTGGTCCGGGTAGGTACAAATTGGGCTGGTATTATTAAAGGGTTTGGGCTGGTATTTAAAGGTTGAGGTCCAAAGAGTTAAAGAAATTAAAAGGGCTATTTGTCAAGTACCCAATTAACTGATAAAAAAAATTATAAAAAAAATTAACAAATTATAAAAAATGGTTTTCATGCATAGAAATGATTTAAAATAATTACTCAATATTTTAAAAATGCAACAAGCTATTTTCTAGTAAAGTAATGTAATAATGCATAGATGAGCTATAATTGCAAAGTTATTACAATTGTAATCCAAAAATGTAAATGTGGCCATTTGTGAAATAATTAGGCTTACTGTTAATATAAATAGCAAAACTAAATCGTAAAATTTTTATAAAATTATTTGTAGTGCAGTTAATGTTTTATATAATAAATTACTGGGATAAATTAATTAGAAATCCTCAAAAATGCAGAAATTACGAAAAAATATTATTGATGCTAATGCATGATTTTGGAAGTATATATGCATTTTGAAAATATTATGGGGAAAAATTGGGTATCAACAGCTGCCCCTCTTTACACGGGAAGGATGAAAGAGTTGTCGGGTAAAGATATGATGGCCAATTTGACCGAGCGAGATGGTTTGAGAGATTTAGGCCGTACTCTGGTTTTCGAGCTGCCTACATATCCCTGGTTTTACAGGAATCAGGCCGTGTGTAGTTCTGAATTCATCGACGGAATATACCAACGAAGTTACAACAAGGACGGACGCAAGATTTAGGATAGGTGAAAGGATTGCGGTCAAGTTTGAGATAATATGACGGAACTGGAGCGGGATTGATCCTGTTGGAGTAATGGTTGCTCATCGGATCACCTGCAAGTAAAATTTTACTACGAGCATATATCTGTGCATGAATTTAAACATGATGCAAATTCCCTTCAGACCATGAAAATCGTCTTTGGACGGTTGAGGATGACGTCCTTAGACCATGATGTCCTTGGCCATGAATTGTTCAGTGAGGGATTTGCAGGCCATGAGATGATGTTCTCTGGCCATCAAAATGGTGCCTTCGAACCATGACGCCTTTGAATAATGATATGCAAATTTGAGAGATCCTCAGGCCATGGCATGACGTATTTCGACTGAGGATGGTGCCTTCATACTATGACATCCTCAGAAAAATTGGCGATATTTCAGCCCATGATATGCAAAGACATGATGCTAGAAGCGACAAGACAAGGCTTAGTCTTGTATGAATTTGAGGGCAGAGCTTACCCCGAAAGAAGAGAATAGGTAATTCTAGAGAGACAGTGCTCAGTCTCATGCAAGGTGAAGGCAATGCTTGGCCTTATGCAAATATGGAGGCAGGGGTTAGCCTCATGCAAGATTCGGGGCAGGGCTTAGCCTCATGCAGAATTGAAGGCAGTGCTTAGCCTTATGCAGAATTGAAGGCAGTGCTTAGACTTATGCAAATATGGTGGCAGGGCTTAGCCTCATGCAAGATTTGAGACAGGGCTTAGTCCCATGCAAAGATAAGGCAATGCTTGGCCTTATGCAGATATAGAGGCAGGGCTTAGCCTCATGCAAGATTTGGGACAAGGCTTAGTCCCATGCAAAGAGAAGGCAATACTTAGCCTTATGCAAATATGGAGGAAGGGCTTAGCCTCATGCAAGATTGAGACAGAGCTTAGTCTCATGCAAATAAAAGGCAATGCTTAGCCTTATGCAAATATGGAGGCAAGGCTTAGCCTCATGCAAGATTGAGACAGATCTTAGTCTCATGCAAATAAAGGAGAGTGCTTAGCCTTATGCAAATATGGAGGCAGGGCTTAGCCTCATGCAAGATTTGGGACAGGGCTCAATCCCATGCAAAGAGAACAAATAGCAGGTCATAGGAGAGTATTTCTTAGCTAGAAGTGGATTTAGTATCGTTGTTGTTATGAAGGTTGTGATTTCGAGGCGTGCATATTCCTTGTTCCTGCATTCAAAGAATAATCGTGAGTTTTGTAAGGGGGAGGTCGGTTCGTGCCTCCGTCGGCTTGCTTGACTTGCTTTGCTCGGTCCGAAAATCCTGTTCAAATCATTCGGGTTAGCGTTTGCTAAACAGAGTTATTTCAAAAGCCAGCATGCGTAGTTTTCATAGTCATAGTAAAAAATATGCTTTTTAGAAAATTAGTTAGATGAACCAGTGACTGTGACACGATCCGAGACATTGCGACTTCTCCTACCGTAGAATTTTTAGGGTCCTCCTCAAAATTCTGCCCCAGTTAGATGGACAAACATTTCTACCTGCTGTATATGCTATGATCGGCTGAACTTGCTTCAGAATTTTGAGGGATCAGTGTGTATATCATCATCAGCTGATGGAGGCCTCATCTCAATGCTCTTTGGTAACCCTGCAAAATAAAAATATAATGGATCAGAGACTGATGATGAAAAAATGAGATCAGGTATATTATTAGGGAAAAACTCTTACCATTATTACGGGCCTCCCGTCGGTCCTTCCAGGGCTCACGCCATAAGCTCTCGGAGTAGGTCTTTGTGTCATGATGACCTCGACCCACTCTTTAAGTTCAGGGACGGGGTTCGGCATTTGGGCGACAACTGCATCACATAAACATCGATGAGAAACCAACGGAATGAAAAGCAATAAAAGAAATATGGAATGAAAAACTAAACTTACATTTCATGTTCCATTTCTTAGGGAATGGCATGTCCGCAGTCGGTATTAAGTCTGAGGTCCTCACTCGAACAAATCTACCAAACCAGCCTCAGTCTCGATCCTCGTCGATGCTCGAGAACAAGTTCTTGGTGGATGGGCGTGCAAGTTTAATTAACTCTCCTCGGTAAGGTCGAAGGATGTACAGGCGCATGAGATGGTCGATGGTGGATGGACATCCCTCGACCTTGCTCACAAAGAATCAGAGCAGTATAACGATCCTCCAAAATGAAGGATATATCTGCCCGAGAGTCACATCATATCTTTTACAAAAGGCTATGATAACCGAGTCTAGAGGACCCAACATGAAAGGGTAATTGTAAACACTTAAGAAACCCTCCACGTAGGTTGTGATTGATTCCAGGGGTAGGAACCACTACAGGCTTGTATACCCAGTTGCAGTCCTCTTTAATTTTATCGAGGATGTTAACCGTAATCGTACATATGTACCTCGAGACCGGTTCACATCGACCGGTACCATGGCGTATTCTCTACCTTCAAGTCAGCCACAGTAGGGCACCCAGTAGGGATGTATGATCTCACAGGAGGTTCCTCACTAGCAGCATGGGAACCATTTTCAGAAGGTTTTGAAGAAGAAGGTGCTCCTTTTGAGGAACAGACTTTGAAGTCTTTTCCATGTTTTTATAAGAAACAAGGAAAAGAATTATTCGTAAAGGAAGCTTTGAGGTTAGTAGTTAGAAAACAAAAAGATGAAAGAGGAAAACTTGTCTTAGAACACAAAAATGATTTTGAGTGTAAAAGTTCAAGTAGACAGTAAGAAGGGTATTTATAGGTTTCTCGAATGGCGGTTCATTTCCTGTAGTAGCCGACCATTAACTGACAGGCATTTAATGCCTTGGTAACTGGACAGACAGGAGGTTTCGGTATTTGTTTGTCACTTACATCATAGTCGGGTGCCTCAGTGACCGTTTTTTGCTTACGTCATGGCTCATCGAGACGGGATTCAGAAGCTTATATCATTTCTCGTCATCTTCTCTCCGAGAAACGAGGGGACTATCTGTATACAGTCAAGACAGGCTCACCCCTTATGTGACTAATCGATACTGGAATATGATAGTTAAGGTTCGACCTCGAATTATATCGAACCAAGGTGCGAGGTTAGATCGTTAAGTTCGACCCTGGGACCGGACAAAATCGAGATCAGGCAAGATCGAGAGAAATTTTCCAAGCAGAATAACAGAAGGACAAAATATCCTCGATTGATTGTAAATCACAGCGAAAATCTCGGCACGTAGAAAGGATGGGCCGATTAATTAGTTAATCATGAGATTTCTTACCTCATATAGAATTGTATGAAGAGTAAGACTCCCCTACTATATAAATGGGGTTTGATCATTTGTAAGTCACATCACATTTACGCGATAAGCAATATACTGTCACTTTCTATCTTTTTTATCTTATTACTCTGTTCATATATCAGTTGAAATAGCTCTTGGTTCAAGGGTGATTGAACTCGAGGGCCAAGGCTATTCGATTCGTGTGGTTTGCATTTATTTTTTGTCTCAAATTTCAATATCAATCTATTCTATTAATTTGTACCAAATCATATCACGTATCCTTAAAACCACGTGTAAATTCAATTGTTATCATATTTTAGGTTAAACACTCTCTCATCCCACCAAATCAAAATTGGCAGGCTGCAAAAGTGAATGAATAATTTGGCGCGCAATTTGCGGTGCCGCCTTCTTCATATTCACATTCGATGAAAAATGTTCTTTCAGCAAACGTTCTGCCTATAAATAGGCATTCCCTCCTTCAGTTGTAAATCATCGCTCAACTTCTTCTTTCTCTTCAATTAATAAAGAGTTATTCTTTGTGTGACCGTAGAGTAGGCAAAAATTGCCAAATCACGTAAATCTTGTCTTGTCTTGTGCAATTTATTCCTTTTCTCTTTTATATATTTTCCCCCTTCTATTAGCCTGGCACGCTTCCCATCAACTAGTATCAGATCACAGACAGTGTAATTCTGGTAGAAAAGTATGGTATTGGTACATGTACTATTCACAAAAATAGTGCGACGCTATTGATCATCATTATTAACATTATTCATTAATAGTGATAGTACTACTCACCAATAGTGACTGTTGTCTACCTTATGCGGTTGGGATATTTGTTTCTTACACGGAATAGTATTCATCGCTACTATTCACATGCACTATTCACATTTTTTTATTTTTAAAAATGGCATCGGAAGAAGGAAAGGTTAAGATTTACAAGTTCAATGGAAAAGATTTTGGATTCTGAAAAATGCATATAGAGGATTATTTGTACCAAAAGGAACTACACTTAACTAGATAATATGGCCAAAACAGATTGCGAACTATTAGAACGCCAAGCTCTTGGTGTGATTCGTTTGACGCTAACACGAAATGTGGAATTTAAAATCATTAACGAGAATACCACTGCAGGACCGATGAATGCGTTATAAAATATGTACGAGAAGCCATCTGCTTCAAATAAGTATATTTGACGCGACGATTAATCAACTTAAAGATGACAGAAGGTGGATCTGTGATGGAACATATCAATGAGTTTAATGTAATATATTGGGTAATGGGATATTACCTAATTTATTAGGAATATATTGGATACGATTAAAATTGCATTAGGTGGCAGTTCCCCCTTCAAATTGAGTGACTCATACATCTAGATTGAAAGGTGGCAAGCTAAAGTTTTAAATACAAGACACTACATCCTCTACGTGTAAAGACTTAAAGGATTGGCATTTTGGCTTCATTTGGACTCTAGATATTCAAGTGAGTAATCTGATAATAATTTTTGATGGCAAATATTACAAAACAAAGAGAATTCATAAACCTACAAGGATTCCAATGTTAGCAACCTAAATCCAATGAGATTTCAACAAGATTCCTTGAAGCGAAAATTCCAACGAGATTTCTTAGCAACGTGAGGTTTTGCGATTCTAAGGGAGTGCGGTGCAACCTTTTCCAAGAATATCATACAGAATTTCCCTACTCCGGGTATGTTAAGGCTATTCCTTCTTTCTTTTTGGCATGATTTATACAACACGAATGAAACGAGCAAATGCACAAATTCCATAAATGACTCTATTCATAGAAGTATTAGAGATGTCTATGTTCTTGAATTCCCATATGTCTTATTATTCTATCGTCTGTTCATGGGTCTCAGAAAATACATAAGTTGATAAAGTTTGTTTCGTGATATTAATCAGAGGTATAATGATCTTATGATGTTCCAAAAGATTTTATTAACGTACTTCTCATGCATTGCATTCATTTATACATGTACACTTACCCATGACCAGATGGTGTTATATACGCGTATATATATATGTGTGTGTGGGGGGGGGATATGGGAAAGGTTACAGTGTTATATACGCATCACTACCTGACCAGCTGATATACGTTGATGATTTTGCCCACAGTGGCCGAGATGATATGATGGGATGCCCTCAGAGGCTTGATGATGATATGAACACATGTACATATGTACTCGGTTAAGTAAGGTAGATGGTGCTCGTTGCGGCCCATAGGTTTGGGTCGTGACATAATATTAACTCAATTAAGTTCTATTAATACAACATTCGATGACAAAGTCGGGGCATTGATTCTACTATCATCTTTACGGAGAGTTGGTCTGCAACAGTAACTGCAGTTAGCAGTTCATCGAGAAGTACCAAACTCAATTTGGATGATATTAGAGAATTGGTTCTAAGAGAAGATATTTGCCGAAGAGAATCTAGTGATTCCCCAGGATCTGATTTTAATATCGAAAGCAGGGGGAGAAGCAACCAAAAAGGACAAAGTCATGGTCGTGGCAGATTAAAGTCAAAGAGAAGAGGGCAATCCAAAAATCGCAAGGACATTACTTGCTGGAATTTAGATAAAAAGGATCACTACAGTAGTCAATGTAGAGAACTAAAGAAGAAGAAGAAGAATGAATAAAATTCAGGAAATTTAATTGCTGAACAAGTTGGTGATGCACTAATTTGTTATACGGACAGTCGAGTCGAATCTAGGATTCTGGACTCAGGTGTATCCTTTCACTCTACATCATGCAAAGAATTATTGCGTGATTATATTGCTGAAAAATTCATGAAGGTTTATCTAGCAGACGACAAACCTCTAGACATTGTTAGGAAAGATGAAGTTCATATAAAGATTTCACAAGGCACGCTATGGAAATTGCAAAATGTCCGACATGTTGCTGGCCTCAAGAAAATCTAATATCTATGGGTCAGATAGATAGTGAAGGATATATAACAAAATTCGGTAACGGATCGTGGAAGATAACCAAAGGAAATTTTGTTGTGGCACGAGGCTTCAAGAAGGGAACAATGTATACAACTACAATATAGAAAGATACTATAGCAACAGTTGATCATGGTCATGATACAACATTGTGACACCGGAGGCTCGGGCATATGAGTGAGAAGGGAATGAAGTTATTGGCATCCAAAGAAAAGTTGCCAAACCTAAAGTATGTTGAATTAGGTTTGTGCGAAGATTTCATTTACGAGAAACAAAAGAGAGTTAGTTTCTCAAAGGCGATAAAGACGCCAAAGAAAGAGAAGCTGGAACTAGTGCATACAGATGTGTGGGGACCAGCTCCTGTAACTTCTCTGGGAGGCTCACGCCATTATATCACCTTTATCGATGATTCCACAAGAAAGTTATGGGTTTATTTTCTAAAAAATAAATCTGATGTGTTTGTTACTTTTAAAAGATGGAAAGCTAAAGTTGAAAATTGGACAAGTCTAAAGTTAAAATGTCGGAAGTCTGACAATGGAGGAGAGTATGATAGTCAAGAGTTAAAACATTCTACTCTGAGATATGTGATCAGAATGATCAAGACAGTTCCTGGAACACCCGAACAATATGACATTGCTAAGAGGATGAACAGATACTCGAATGAACGGGGCAGAAGTATGAGAATACATTCTTGATTGTCGAAGTATTTTTGGGCCAAGGTTGTTAACACGAGAGCTTACCTCATAAACAAGGGATCCTCTATACCGCTGAATTTTGAATTTCCTGAGGAGGAATGGACAGGAAAGGAGGTAACTCTCTCACATCTGAAAACTTTTGGTTGTGTTGCTTATGTGCATGTGAACTCTAATGATAGAGATAATCTTGATTCTAAAGCCAAGAAATGTTTCTTTATTGGCTATGGTGATGATAATTTTGGTTATTGATTTTGGGATCATCAAAATAGAAAGATCTTAAGACACAAGAATGTCACATTCAATGAAAATGTGATGTACAAGGACAAGCTTGGAGTAGAGCCAACCAACACCAGTAGAGAGACATCTGAAGCAGTTGAGTTAGAAGAAATATCAAAAAATGAAGTGGCTACAGAATTACAACTGATTCAGAAATTGAAGATGAAGAACCAGAAGCCGAATCTGGACCAGAACCAGAACCAGAACTGAAACCAGAGATTAAATCAAATGCAGAACCAAATCTGGAGTCAGGACTTGAATCACATTCGGGATCAATTACTCTTGAACCTACATTAAGGAGATCTATTAGAGTCACGAATGCTCCAGATAGGTTAACTCTCTCTCTTCACTATTTACTTCTGATTGATGCTGGAGAACCAGGGCATTTTGTTGAAGCAATACAGGTGATAGACTCTGATAAGTGGAAGCTAGCCATGAAAGAAGAGATGAATTCTCTTCAAAAGAATAAAACATGGATACTTACAGAGTTACCAAAAGGGAAGAAGGCATTGCAGAACAAGTGGGTGTACAGAGTCAAGGAAGAGCATGATGGTAAGAAGAGATACAAAGCACGATTAGTAGTAAAATTCTTTCAACAGAAAGAAGGAATTCACTACACCAAGATCTTCTCTCCTGTAGTCAAATTAACTACTATCAGGTTGGTGCTAAGTATCGTAGTTGCAGAAAATTTGCATTTGGAGCAGCTAGATGTTAAAACTGCTTTCTTGCATGGTGATCTTGAAGAAGACATCTACATGAGGCAACCTGAAGGTTTTCAGGTTTCAGGTAAATTAAACCTTGTGTGTAAGTTGAAGAAGAGTTTGTATAGTTTGAAACAAACTCCCCGACAATGGTACAAAAACTTTGATGGATTCATACATAATAATGGTTTCACGCGATGTGAGATGGAGCATTGCTGCTATATTAAAAATCTTGATGAATCCTATATCATTTTACTGTTGTACATTGATGATATGCTAATTGCAGGATTTCGCATAAAAGAGATCAACATAGTTAAGCAACAACTGCATAGGAGTTTGAAATGAAAGACTTAGGCCAACTAAGAAAATGCTTGGGATGAGGATTAAAATAAACAAGTCTGAAGGAACCTTAACATTTTCTCAAGAAAAGTACATACATAAGATACTAAGCAAGTTCAGCCTTCATGATGGAAAGACCAGAAGCACTCCACTCGGAAGCCATTTTAATCTGTCGAAGGACCAATCACCTTAGACAGATGAAGAAAGGGAGTACATGTCCAAAGTTCCATATGCTTCAGCAGTAGGAAGTTTGATGTATGTTATGGTTTGCACTAGAGCTGACATAGCCCATGGAGCTTGAGTTGTCAGTTAATACATGTCAAAAGCAGGAAAGGAGCATTGGGAAGGTTAAAATGGATATTTCAAGGCACCTCAAATACGACACTTTGTTTTAAAAGGAGCAATATTATCTTACAATGTTTTGCTGACGCAAATTTTGGCAGCGATATGGATAGTCGCAAAAGTACCACGAGTTACGCGTTCACCTTAGGTGGTACTGCTGTTAGATGGATGTCCGGACTTCAGAAAAGTGTTGCTCTATTTACCAAAAAAGAAGATTACATGGCAATCTCAAAAGCTGGAAAAGAGATGATCTGGCTCAAGAACTTTCTTAAGGAGCTAGGTAAAGAGAAGGACAATTGTGAGATTTTCAGTGATAACCAGAGTGCAATTCATCTTGCCAAGAATCCATTGTTTCATGCAATATTGAAGTATATCCAGCTAGGGTATCATCACATCCAAGAGTTAATAAATGAAGGAACTCTTTCCCTGTAGAAGAAAACAGGATCGAAGAACCTGTCAGACATGTTGACCAAAGTTGTCGGTGTTTACAAACTGAGGTTCTGCACTGCCTCAGTTAGCCATAAAGATTGATAATGTGAAGGCGCCACACCGAAGAATAGCAAACTATTTTTTTCCTTCCTTTATTGATGTATCATGGATTTGAGGGGGAGATTGATGGGAACAAAGTCCTTTCTTGGCAAAAGAAAGAAAGAAAGAAAAGTAAAAGCTATAAAAGAAGACAAAGAGAAAAAGAGAAGAAAGAAAACGTGGAAAATTTTGCGACAACCTCTCTCATCCCACCAAGTCAAAATTGGCAGGCTGCAATTATGAAAGAATAATTTGGCTCGCTATTTGCGGTGCCATCTTTTTCATATTCACATTCACTAAAAAATCTCTTTCAGCAGACGTTCTGCCTATTAATAGGCATCCCCTCTTTCAGTTGTAAATCATCCATCAACTTCTTATTTCTCTTCAATTAATAAAGAGTTATTCTTTGTGTGGCCATGGAGTAGGCAAAAATTGTCGAACCACGTAAATCTTGTCTTGTCTTGTGCAATTTATTATTTTCCTCTTTTATATATTTTTTTCCTACTATTATCTTGGAACGCTTCCCAATATTTCTCACACTTATTATCATGACAAGAACATCGTTCTTTAGTGTTTGTGGGAAACCCTATCATACACATCTATCAGCAAAGTTGTTTACCTCGAAATCCGAGTAACAATGAAACTTGTATTATGGTTATAAGGATACGTGATCTAATTCAATACCAGTTGATAAATAGTGGATTAAAAGAATGAGTTATACGATTAAGTAAATCAAATCAATATAACAGTAGTCCACTCGACCTCGATTCAAGATGGTCTCGAGGATCGGTAGTAAGGAAAATGAAGGACAATAGTAAATAACAATAAATAGTAAGGGAAATAGAGCAGCGTGTATATTAATCAGTGAATGATGATGGTTACAAATGAATGGGATCCCTCTATATATAATGGAGAAATCCTAAATATAAGGTACAATTCTAATAACGAAAAAAAATCCCATGGTTGGTGCAATAACTGTCTGATTCAACCTGTCCCGTGATTTCCACCGTGATCTTCGACCGGTTGCTAATATCTCGCCATTCCGTTAATATGACTCACTTGAGATTGATCACGCTCGGTCTTGATATTCAAAGAGAACTTCGATCTTCATGTCTTCGAGTTCGATCTCAGTCCATTATGAGCCTATTCTTGAAGCAACTTGTCGAGCCTACGAAATCGGTCATGCCCAATTTCGACCGTATACAAATAGTCCCCGCATTTCTTAGTGATAAGAAATAATTTGATCCTTGATTCTCTGATACCTCGATCATGACATCAATCCCATGACGTCGGCGATAGAAGTGACTGAAGGGTCGCGTCTGCATAGTTCCCAAGGCTATTAATTAATGATGGTTGATGATTAGCCACTAGTTTTCTCAAACCGTTGAAGTGCCTACTATAAATAGATGAATTTATCAACCTGTTCAATCTTTACATCCAAAACCTTTTCCTAAATCTCTACAAGTTTCTCAATTTTCTTTAAGTTCATCTACTTCTTCGGTTTGTGTTTATCATAACATCAACTTCTTCTTCTTTCCTGAAATCCGCATAGTGATGGATAAAACATCTAAAACTGTCCCTCAAAAAGAAAAAGCCTCCTCATAAAACACCGGTGGTGCCCTATATTGAAGAGTGTGTTCGTGGACCAGCCGAGCTGACTTTCGAATTCAAAGTCGAAAAACCTTCCTCAGTTCTTGGTCTGTGAGCCCATGTCACGGTAAATGTGTTCGATATCTGAAGACGATCTCAACTAGGTGAAAAAAGTCTGTAAATGGGACAACAAAGAGGTGGCGATTCCTTCCCCCAAGGAGGACATCACTACCCATGTGAAATGGTTTTTAAGTGTTTACACTTACCCTTTTATATTGGACCCCGTAGATCTTGTCATACTCAATTTTTGCCGCCAATATCGGATGAACCTTGGCTAGATCTATCCCTCCTTTTGGGGTATCATCATCCTGCTCAGATTCTTTTCGAACAAGTTCGAGGGGATGTCTTTCACCCTCGACCATTTGATCAGGTTATACAGTCCTCGTCTTTATCGAGGTAGGTTGATAAGGCTCCAGAACCGGGACACAAAAAAACTGTTCTCGAGCATTGACGAGGGCAAGGACCGAGGTTGGATGGGTCGATTTGTTCGAATCAAGACCTCTGATCTGATCCCCGCCGAGAAAATACCATTCCCCGAGGAATGGAACATGAAACATAAGTATGATATCATCGACGTTGTTTACCGCTTTGTTTCTTTTTTTCCTTTCTGACCCAAGTTCTTTTATCATGGTGCAGCTTCCCCTTGGTTCCCAGGTGCGATTCCGAACCTCGCAGGCTGGGTTCAAAAACTGGCCTCCACCTCCTCATATGTCGAGCGTTGGTTGCACGATTTGGCCAAAGGTCGGTGGGAGGCTAAAAACCACAGTGAGTCCTTTTGCCTGTTCATCGATGCTTCCATGTAGAATACTCCCTTATAACTTGGTTTCTTTTCATATAGGTCTCATAGACAACATTGTCATGAGTCCATCTCCGCCTCGGGAAGAGGAGGTCCCGAAGCTGACCAAAGAGAAGAAAAGGAGGATTGTTTCTCCTCCCAATACCCCCAAGCCAAAGAAAATCAAGGCCCGAAAGTCAAAGGTCGATCCTTCCCCTCTGCCTGCCGATGTAGTCCAACAATTACGAGAGGAAGCTGAAGAAGGTTAGGATGATGGATGCTTTCTGGTAGCTCGAAAGAGGGAAAACACTGAAGCTTCCAAGAGCGTCGAGCCGGTGGTGGTCAAAACAGTTCAATCTCGGACCGAAAACACATCGGAAGAGGATCCGAGCAAAGTCCCCGAGCAATCAGGTGGTGAGAACGCCCCCCTCCATGATGAACAACTGACGGGTTTGCCCAAAGGGTCTAGCTCTGAGGCCCTTCAAATAGAAGATAATGTCCCAAGTGACTCACTTGGAATAATTAATATTGGCAATTCGTCGTTGTCCCTACGTTCTCCGAAGTGCAGTTTCAAGATGCTCAGGCCATGGAGAATCCTGATGTGAGGATGGCCCACGAAGGGAATGATATATTCCAAGAATGCTTCACAGGACTCGACAATGGTCCAGACCTGGATGCGTCGATCATCTTTGATGAGGCTCAACGGCTTCTGAAACAAGTAAGTCTTAGCCCCTGTAATTATGAGTGCTTTTTATTCTCATTCTTTCAAGTCTGATGTCCCTCTTTGTGTATAGGCTATGGCGCTTCATCGAGAAATGTGTTGCAAATACCGGGCTGAGCTGACCCAATGTGAGGCTGAACTTAAGAAGCTCGTGTTCTATGTTCAAAAAGAGGAGGAGATCAGGAACCTCTGAGCCGAACTGACAAGGGATCATAGAGAATAGGCTGAACTCATCGAATGGGTAATGTAACTTTTTGGGAGTTTGTTATGTATTTACTTGGCTTTGGAAATTAACACTTTGACTTTGCAGGCCCAGTAGAAGGGTGAGCTGGTAGAGCAACTTCAAGAGGATTCCAAAATGAAGGAGGCCAAGACTCTAGGGTGGAAGCAGAGTATGGATCATCTTGCCCTAGAGAAAGACACGCTTCGGGCCCAACTATATTTGATCGAACGCCAACTCCAAGGTGTGAAGGAAAAAATCTTGGCTTGGGCCCAAAATATTGAGGAGCTCGAGGCTAAGTTGGCCACTGAGCTCGCTAAGGCTAAATTTGAGATGGAAGCGCTTGTGGCCTCTTAGCGAGCTAACGCCGAGGCTGCCAACATTCGGGCATAGGAGATCTCTGTTGCTGCCAAAATCAAATTGTCGTGTGCTTCGATCATGCTAGGCGGAAATCCCGGAGAGAGACTCTTGAGGAAGTGCATTCTCATGGCTTCGATTTCTCGGCTGATATCGAGAGTGAAAAAGCTTTTGAGGATGAGGTTGCAACTTTACTCTCCTATGATGAAGAATCTGCTAGCCAATCCGAGAGTGGAGAAGATGAGGATGAAGCCCCAGAAGATGCTGCTCCTGAGGATGCGTCTCCGAAAGTGGACTAGCCACTTAGGATTTTTCTTCTTTTGTATTTTTTCTTTGCTTTTTGTGTAAGGCCCCATGTGGTCTTTGTAAATACCTTTTATAAATAACAAGTTCTTTCACTAGTTTGTCTCTGATTTGTGATAAACTCTACTTTGTTTTTGTCTTGGGAAAATTTAATTGTTGTAGTCTTTGCAGTTGAGCGAGGACTATTTCGAACTTGTATCAAACCTTAGGTTTTAAAAGCGAGTCCCCGAGCCCATGATATGTTCGAGATTTTGGGTGGCTTTCTCGATGCCATGACTATATTGTCTTTGTAACTGAGTTCGAGTAAGTTTTGAACTCAGAACAAGCCCTTAGGTTTTTACCAAGTAATAGGTAAGCTTCGAACTTACAGTAACATACCCCTTAAGTTTTTATGATAAATCTCTAAGCCATATGCTAGTCGACTTTATTCGAGCTCGGGATAATGGAAACCTTAGGCCCGAATTTAGTGAGAACAGGGTCTCCAACTCTAAATGTATTGGCCCTTAGGCTCTTTAGACTGGGCCGATTTGGCCTAAAAATGTCTATCATTTCCCCTTTTCGGCTTAAAAGACTGGTCCGATGATTGGAACCCCCTTGATCCTTTTGTGCCTTAGCACGTTTGTGTTAAGATAGTTTGATACCTCTTAAGGTTTTTCAAAGGCTCATATTATCGAAGCCTTTTGGTTTTTTGAGGGTTGATTTTATCGAAGCCCCTTTTTAATTGTTTTGTCAAGGGTAGCCTTTTAACCGGTTTTTCAAATTATTTGAAGGCCTATTATTATTTATTGCAGGATTCAGACATCTTCGAGCCGCGTTATTTTGGCTGTAGCCTTCAGGTATGCCTCTCGGGCTTATTTCCCGATAACCTTTGAACTTGTTCACAACGCTAGTCCCCGAGAATGGTGGCCTTGGCCTATATACCGAGGGATGCCTCATTGAGATCTTATGTTTGAGTTTAGATAAATCGATAAGTATTCCCCGAGGTTTGAAATATGTTTTTGCTTGGCTCTTGAGCCATTTTTACAAAATCATAATATCTGCATAATAAGAAATTTCCTTCGAGATGCGCGATGTTTGATGAAGAAAGAATGCTTGTTTGAATAATTTATACATGCGTACGTGTTTTTCCATCGGGTCTCATCTAACCTATATGGACACGGTTCATTCGACCGTTTGGCCCAATACAAGGTTTTTCCTATCGAGGCACATTGACACGAGGTACATTTCTCGAACATGTAACATCCGAGGGTGATGCCCCTAGTATTTGAGATTGATTGCAAAGAAGCCTTGGATACTGTTGAATTTTCATCAGGTAGCACATAATTGTTGCCTCGTTAAAAACCTTGTCGGAAAAACCCATTTGGGATAAAAATCGATCTAAGGGAAAAAGAGTGCAACGCATACTTTAAAACCTGGGGTCTCGATGCCTTTCATCGAACTCCTGCAATGAGTTAGTGCCGAATACGTATATAAATGAAAGAGAAGTAAAAGTCATACCTTAACAAAAGTATATCTTGAGACGTGATATGTTTCATTTGTTTGGAAGTGATTCGTCATTCATCGTTCCGAGTTTATAGGATCATTTGTCCACTATATCGAGGACTTGATAGAGTCCTTCCCAATTCGGGTTGAGTTTCCCTTCATTAGGATCTCGAGTGTTGATGGTGACTTTTCGTAGGAATAATTCCCCGACTCTGAAGTGGCGAAGGTTGGTTCTCCTATTGTAGTACCTTTCGATTCGTTGCTTTTGTGCAGCCATTCGAACGAGTGCAGCTTCTTATTTTTCATCTAACAACTCGAGGCTAGTAATCATGGCCTCGTGGTTTGATTCTTCCATTGCATGTCAAAATCTGGCACTAGGTTCATCAACTTCGACTGGAATCAAGGCTTCGGAGCCATAAACTAATGAAAACGGAGTTTCTCCTGTGCTGGACTTCGATGTTGTTCGATATGCCCATAGGACTTCGGGAAAGATTTCTCTCCATTTTCACTTAGCTTCATTCAACCTTTTCTTCAGGTTTTGGATGATAGTCTTGTTCATTCAACCTTTTCTTTAGGTTTTGGATGATAGTCTTGTTCGTTGATTCCGCCTGTCCATCCCATTGGGGTGATAAAGTGTTGACAATATCCTTTTTATTTTATTATCTTCGAGGAATTTTGTTACTTTGCTGCCGATAAACTGTTTACCATTTCCGCATACTATTTCTGTCGGTATTCTAAATCGACATGAAATGTGATCCCATATGAAATCTATCACTTCTTTTTCCCTGACTTTCTGAAAAGCCTGTGCTTCAACCCATTTAGATAAATAGTCAGTCATAAACAAAATGAACTTAGCTTTACCTGGGGCTGATGGCAGTGGTCCGACGATGTCCATTCCCCATTTCATGAATGGCCATGGGGATATGACCAAGTGAAGTTTCTCTCTAGTCTGGTGGATCATTGGTGCAAACCTTTGACATTTATCTCATCTTTGAACAAACTCCTTAGAGTCTTTTTCCATGCTATCCTAGTAGTATCCTGCTCTGATGGACTTGCGAACTAGTAACTCGGCACAGGAATGGTTCCCACAAGTGCCTTCATGGATTTCTCGTAGAACATAGTCATTATCTCTTGGTCCTAAGCATACCGTCAGCGGTCCATCGAACATCCTTCTGTATAATGTTCCGTCTTCGTCTAATGTGAAACGAGCGGCTTTAGTCAGTAAGGCCCTCGATTCTTTAGGGTCCGATGGGAGCTTTTCGTTCTTCAAGTACTTGATGTATTTATTTCTCCAGTCCCAGGTTAAACTTGCAGAATTTATTTTGGCATGCCCTTCTTCGATCAAAGATCTCGAGAGTTGGACGACAGTCCCCGAGCTGATCTCATCTTTCTCGACCAATGACCCCAAATTTGCAAGTGCATCGGCCTTGGTTTTTTGTTCTTGAAGTATATGTTGTAGAGTCCATTATTTGAAACGGTGCAAAGTTACTTGCAATTTTTCTAAGTACCTTTTCATTCTATCCTCTCGAACTTTGAAGTTTCTGTTTACCTGGTTCAGTACTAGTAGAGAGTCACACTTAGCTTCAATAACTTCGGCTCCCAAGCTTTTGGCTAGCTCGAGACCTGCAATCATGGCCTCGTACTCGGTCTCATTGTTAGTCAACCTAGACGTTTTAGTTGATTGTCTAATAGTGCTACCCGTGGGCGGCTTCAAAATGATGCCGAGCCCAGACGCCTTCACATGCGAAGCTCCATCCGTGAGAAGGATCCATACCCCTGATGACGTTCCTGATTTTAATAGAAGTTCCTTTTCAACTTCAGTCACGAGAGGCGGTGTGAAATCGGCCACGAAGTCTGCTAAAATTGGAGACTTGATGGTCGTTCGAGGTTGATATTCAATATCATACCCGCTGAGTTTGACGGCCCACTTGGCCAATCGGCTTGATAAGTGGTTAACACACATATGGGGAGACATTGAAAATAGGGTTTCAATTTTCTTGAAGCGTTTATCAGAGCAAGTGCCAATTTCTCTAAGTGTAGATACCTAGTCTCTGCATCCCCTAAGGTTCGACTTACATAATAGATAGGAAACTGCGTACCTTGCTCTTCTCGAACTAGGACACCACTTACCGCGATCTCGGATAACACCAAGTATAAGTAAAGTTTCTCATCTACCTTCGAAGTGTGAAGCAAAGGTGGGCTCGATAAGTATCGCTTCAATTCTTCCAATGTTTGTTGACACTCCGGAGTTCAAGATAAATCATTCTTCTTTTTTAGAAGAGAGAAAAACATGTGGCTTTGATCCGATGATCTCGAGATGAATCGGCCCAAGGCTGCTATCCGTCCACTAAACCTTTGTACGGCCTTTACACTGCCCACATCGGTGATATCTTCGATGTCCTTAATCTTATCGGGGTTGATCTCGATCCCCCGGTTTGATAACATGAAACCAAGGAATTTTCCTGAGCCAACCCCAAAAGCACATTTCTCGGGGTTGAGCTTCATGTTGTATTTTCTTAAAATCTCGAATGTTTCCTGCAAATGAGTCAAATGGTCCTCTGCACGCACGGACTTAACTAGCATGTCATCAATATAAACTTACATCGATTTACCTATTTGTTCTTTGAACATTTTGTTAACTAGGCGTTGATATGTAGCTCCTGCGTTTTTTAGCCCGAAGGGCATTACATTATAGCAATAGGTTCCATACTTGGTGATGCAAGAAGTATTTTCTTGGTCTTTTGGGTCCATTTGGATTTGATTGTACCCGGAATAGGCGTCGAGAAAAGTAAGGATTTCGTGGCCGGCCGTGGCATCGACCATGCGATAGATGTTGCGCAATGGAAAAGAATCTTTCGGACATGCTTTGTTCAAGTCCTTACAGTCAACATACATTCTAAGTTTGTTCCCTTTTTTAGGGACTAAAACTACATTAGCTATCCATTCAGGATATTTTACCTCCCGAATGGACCCTATATTGAGAAGTTTGGTTACTTCGTCCTTTATGAATGTGTGATTCCCCTCGGACTAGGGTCTTGTCTTTTACTTCACCAGTTTGAACTTAGGGTCCAGTCTTAGTTGATGTGCTGTTATCTCCGGTGGGATCCATGTCATGTCTAAATGGGACGATGCAAAATAGTCCATGTCAACGATAAGAAGTTGAATAAGTTTTTTCCTGACTTCGAGGGTTAACCCCGTTCCCAGGTATACCTTTCGCTTGGGCAGGTACTCGATCAGTATTACCTGTTACAGCTCCTCGACCGTTGATTTGGTGGCATCTGAATCTTCAGGAACAAAAAAGTCTAGGGAGTTAGAAAATCCTCCTATTCTTCTTCATCTACTACCTGTTTCTCCTATTCGGTCGAGGCTGGGGGCGGTGATTGCTATTTGGCCGTCTGCTTTCCTTTGATGCTCGATTTTTCTGAGGTCGATAGTGCGAAGATCGATGTCACTTCCTCGATTGCGAACATTTCTTTTGCAGCATGCTGATCCCCGTATACCAACCATCCGTCGTCGGGAACTTCATCATTTGGTGGAGGGTCGACAGTACTGCCCTCATGTTGTGGATCCAAGGCCTTAGGAGTAGTGCATTATATCTCATGTCACCTATGATGACATGGAACTTAGTATCTTGGATGGTTCCAGCCACGTTCACTGGTAGGATAATCTCCCCCTTAGTCATTTCACTTGCCACATTGAAGCCGTTGAGGAGTCGAGATGCAGATACATTCTGGCCCTGCAGGCCGAGTTGCTCCACGGCCCTTGATCTGATGATGTTTGCCGAGCTACCTGGATCCAGTAAAACACGCTTAACTTGAACTTTACTTAACAGGATAGAAATTACCAGAGCATCATTGTGTGGCTGAGAAATGCCTTCTGCTTCTTCGTCATTAAATGATAAAGTTCCTTGTGTCACATAATCTCGGGGCTTCTTTTCTCTAGTGATCGATACCCTGGTGCATTTGAATATGGGTCTCTGCGGAATGTTGACCCCAACGATGATCATATGAATGACATGTTGAGGTTCTTCTTGTTCATTATTCCTGTTGGTATCTCTTTCCCTGAAGTGATTCTTAGCTCGGTCGCTGAGGAATTCTCGAAGATGGCCCTCGTTGAATAGTCGTGTTACCTCTTCCCTCAATTGTCTGCAATCTTCGGTCCTATGACCCTGTGTTCCATAATACTTACACATTTAATTCGGGTTCCTCTGAGAAGGATCAATCCGTATAGGTTTGGTCCACCTAGTGTCTTTGATCCTCCTGATAGTTGATATTATGCCAGATACATCGAGGCTGAAATTGTACTCTGATAGTCGAGGTGCCTATGCGGGATCTGCATACTTGTCAAAGCCATCTTTACTCATAAGTCCCCGAGAATTCTTTCCTCAATCGCTTCTTCAATCATTCCAGATGGAGTTGCGTCCCCGACCGTTATTCCTTCGATCTGCTACATATGGTTGGTACTGATTTTTATTCGACCTTGGCTCTCTATCGATGTCCCTCTGACCTTTACCTGTCGATCGATTTGGATGTAATGAACTGGAAGGAGCCCCCAATTGTTCGTCTTCTACCCTGATCTTCGATTAATATCGATTGTGAACATCTACCCAAGTTACAGCTGGGTACTCGATCAAATTTTGTTTCAACTATCGTGATGTTATGGAAATTCATTCATTCAAACCTTGGGTGAAATCTTGAACAGACCAATCATCCGTAACCAGTGGCAATTCCATGTGTTCCATTTGGAATCGATACACGAACTCCCTTAGCATCTCATCATCCTTTTGTCTCACCTTGAAATATCTGATTTTCTTGTTGCGACCTTAATGGCCTTGACGTGCGCCTTTACAAAAGAATTCGCCAACATGGCAATGAATTGATGAAATCTGGTGGTATGTTGTGGTACCAAATCATTGCTTCCTTTGACAGGGTTTCTCTGAACTTTTTCAACAGCACAGACTCGATCTCGTCATCCTCCAAATCATTACCCTTAATGGAGCATGTGTAAGAGGTAACTGTTGTGCCTTTTTTTTCTTGCAAAATCGGGTTTCGACATTTTTGAGACAACTCCTTTTGAGAGGGTAAGGAATTGAGAGAGTCGCCCCTAACGGATTAAGGTGTGTTAGGGAACCTAGAGCAATTAACTCATAGAACTAGTTTACATCACCAAAGATCGGGTAAGGGCTCAAATTACCTTGAGGGAAAGGTGTTAGGCACCCCTCGAGGTCCACAATGGTGGGTCCCAACCTAACTTAAATTAAGCGAATTAGTCTAAAAAAAAGAGAAGAAAACAATTTGACCAAATGCGATATCCAATTTATTCTAAGTAGGAGTATAGGGGTTTTTTAGCCTATAGGATCATTCCATACAATACTTTGTGACTCCCTGAAGTTGGGGTGTCACTCATAGTATTAAAGCATGGGCTATCATCTCCTTACTACCCAATTACTATCTTTAAGTTGTTACTTAAGCGTTCCAGCAGTTTCTAGCTCGTTCCTTATGGGTGCACTACCCGTCCCTTACCTATGGTCCTGGAGGTATTAGGACCTCTATTTAGGGTGGTTCTAGACCAACCTATATTACTTAAAAATGAGAAATCTAGGCGACAAACAAAATACAAATATGACTTTCAAGTAAAGAAATAGATAAGAGCCCACATTGACCTCCAGCAAACTTCGTTACTTTTAGAATCAGCAAACTTCGTTACTTTTAGAATCCTATAGGCAGGATATCTATATGAGCAGAAACATAATATAAAGATAGTTTTATTAAGGCGAGCATTGCAGCCTATTTTTTTGCCTAATGATTTTGTTCAGCGCGAATCTGGGCATCCCAAGCAGATAATATGTCACAATTATAAACCCAGAATCATTTTTAAGTCCTACAAATATATTTTCCTAAATCATTGACAGAATTGGTCGAATTCAAAATTGATTAACAGAACCCTATAGGCATGATTTCTACGAGTTTATTAATTATAGACCTATAAGCATGGTTTCTAAGTGTAATACTGATTTTAACTCATAAGGACATGTTTTTATTGGCTTTTAAATCCTGTAGGCATGTTTTCTAAGTCTGAAGTTGATTTAAACTCTATAGGTAGGATTTCTAAGTTTGAAATTGATTTCACCATATAGGCATGATATCTATTAGCTTTAAATCCTATAGGCATGATTTCTAGGTTTGAGACTGATTTCATCCTATAGGCATGATATCTATTAACCGCATGTGGGCAGACATTAAGCAGATTTCCAGGAAAGATCATTATTTCAAACAAATAGGATCCTATAGACATGGTCACTAATGCACATTGGGTTAGAAATATGTGTAAGATCCTATTAACAGGATTTCTGATGCAGAATTAACGGAAAATCCTATAAACAGGATCTATAGTATGCGAATGTAAAAATACAGAATCAAACAATCGGGAAAATCCTATAGGCAAGATCTCTAAACAAGTATGGCACTCACATGATTCAATCAACATAATTAAACCTATAGGCAGGATTTCGANCCCCCCCCCCCCAACTTTTACTAATAAACCCCAAATCTGTTATTAGAGAGATTATTACAGCCCAGAATATTGAGTGAATTACATAACAGTAGCAATTACACTATAGGGAACCTTCATAAGCCTAATCTAAACATGGAAACCAGGCCTTCAATCATAACAGCTCTGGAGCATAGTAGTGATCCATCCATGGCACATAAAATTAGGTTTCCAATGTGTCAAAGTTCTCAAGGGCCTCAGGGACCCCGGCCAATTCTCACACAAGAACCCCATTCGGAAAATAAATCACAAAAAGATTGGAAGACCAGCCACAATGTGTCAGAGTTCGGAGGAGTCTTAAGGACCCTAGGCAGTGCTCACACTGGGGGTGGTGAGAACCTAAATGACTAAGAGTAGGAGTTTGAAAACCATTGCATAAAGGATAAAGGGGGAAGGTTTTAAAATAGTTTAATTTTTAGAAGCAAGCAAATTCAGAATATAGAGTTGTAGACAGAACTGCACCAAGAAACAAACAAAGTTCATGTTCAGTACATAGTTAAAAAAAAAGGCATTTGATAGGATAAATATTAAAGCAATCATGGCTAAGAAAGAGAGACAGAATTAGACCGAACCTATAAGTTAAACCACTAACATATTTGATTACATGTTTACAGTATCTGGCAAGGTTCAGAACAAGAAACAAACTGAACTAACCTAGGAAAAGGGATGTAGTCACATAGAAAGCAGAATCATGCTGAGGATTGAAACAGACTAATCGAATTAAGCATAGAGAACATAATAGTAAGAGTTAAGGCATACCAGTTTATAAGAAAGAAGGTAAGAATACAATAGCAGTCAAATTCCAGAGAATTTGGCCTTGGCTTTCAGGCCAAATAATAGCCACTTATTGCAGAAATCAGAATAAGAGAATAAAGAGTAAGCTTAAGTTTTTGTGAGAACAGAGAGTTCGAGAGTTGTAGAGTTGTCCTAAAAGGAGTGAAGAAAGGGGTTCAAATAGCACTTAATGAAGTAAAAAAATAAGGTAATGAACCACTCATACACAAATAAGGTATGAAAATAACTTAACAATCAATTAAGGTCGGCATGAATCAATTAACAAGACATAATCGAGTAAAGTCAGGCTAGTACCACGTAATTTAAGGAAAACCTTATATGGAATCAATCAGTAGTCAGGTACTAGGTTAAATAAGGTAAGAAATAATTCCAAAATCAATTAGAATTCGACTTTAATAATCAGAACAAAAATTAGGCAGTAAGGTTAAGTTAAGGGAAGTAGCACAAATTATTAATCAAACATTGGTCCAAATAAGATAAGAACAGGTAGCCGCATAAGTAAACTCCAGTACTGTACGAAAAGGGAAGACATGATTTCAAACCCTAATTTGGGGTTAAGTAAAAATCACTTAGCAATTAACGCTAGAGTTAAAGGCAAATAGGTAGAGACATTAAAATGCACAATTAAATGATCGGAACCTTGGAAAATAGACAGACACACAAAGGCATGTAGATGGAACTTATTAAAGTAAGTAGAATCGATCAAAAAGGAAAACTATTAAAGGTTAAAATATTTTTGGCAAAAATCTATTAAAAATCAAAACCCTAATTCTAGGGTAGACAAGATCGATTAGGAATAATAATAGAAAAAGACTAGAAAATATAGAGATAGAGGTATAAATTTTAAAGGAGAAATACCAAAACCAACATAAAATCGTTTCATATCTGAAAAGATCTAAACAGATTCAACCAAAAAATAGCCAGATTCATAAAAATAAACAGAAGTTGAACCAAATATGGTTTGAACCAGAGATTTGAAACCTTAAGATACGAAAATATTCGTACTCACAGTTATTGGGATGAACATAGACGGAAATAGCCAAGATATGAGAGACTTTGAACCAGATCTGGCTTGAGTATCTTGAGATTCACTTGCCATTTGAGGCAAATGAATCAAGTAGCATCAAGATCGGGTAGCCAGTAGAGAAACAAAGCCAAATAAGGCAGGAAATCAAGGGAAGATCCCATGAATCAAGAGGGAAGCGTGACGGCGGGCTAGGGTTTGAGGGGGTGAGAGAGGTGAGGAGAGGAGAGTATCCAAAGATGACGGGCTGGGGCAAATGGGTTAGGGTTTAGGGGGTTTTGGTATATTAAAAAAGGGTTGGAGGATTTATGGTCGCTGATCTTCGAAGATCAACGACTAGGATTAGATTTTAGGTGGAGGAGGTTTAATTGGACGGGTATGGGCATGGGTAGTTGGGTTAGTGTATTGGGTATTGGGTTATTGGGCTGGATAAGGTATTGGGCTGGGGTAGGTCCGAAAAAATCAATTAAAAAGGCTATGTTTTAAATACCCATTTAAATTAATAAAATAATTTATAAAATAATTAATAAAATGATTTAAAAAATGCTATTTGTATATGGAAATGATTTAAAATAATTACTTAATATTATAAAAATATAAAAAGTCATTTTTCGGGTAAATAATGTAATTATGCATATATGGGCTATTATTCCAAAGTTATTGCAATTATAGCATAAAGATACAAATATAATTATGCATAAAATGATCAAAGCTCAATATAAATGTAAATGATAAAAATTAAGTAGTAAATCATTATAAAATTATTTGTGATGCAATTAGTAATTATTTAGATAATAAAATGCTGGAATAAATTGATTAAAAATCCTCTAAAATTACAGAAAATTATCGAAAAATATTGGTTGATGCTCATGCACTATTTTGAAAGTATATATATGTATTTTTAAAATATATATGGGAAAAATTGGATATCAACATCTGCCCCTCTTTACCCTGGAAGGATGAAAGAGTTATCGGGTAAAGATATGATGGCCAATTTTGACCGTATAGGGATTTGAGAGATGTAGGCCGCACTCCGATTTTTGAGCTGCCTACATATCCCTGGTTTTACATGAATCATGCCATGTGTAGTTCTAGATCCATTGGCAGAATAAACCGATGGAGTTGTTGCAAGGACGAACACAAGGTTTCGAATAGGATGAAATGGTTATGGTGAACATTCAGGTTTTAATTAATTTGAAGGATCTAGAGCGGGATTCCTCCTGTTGAGATAACAGTTACTTACCGGGTCAGCTGAAAATCCACAAAATATATATCGCGAGCATTTAGACATGATGCAAATTCCCTTCAAACCATGAAAACTGTCTTTGGACAGTGAGGATGACGTCCTTAGACCATGACGACCCGGGCCATGAGTTGTGCGGTAAGGGATTCGCAGGCCATGAAATGATATTGTCGGGCCATGAAAATGGTGCCTCCAAAACCATGATTCCTTTGAATAATGATGTGCAAATTTGAGAGATCCTCAGGTCATGGCATGATGTTCTCCGACTATGAGGATGTTGCATTTAGACTATGATGCCTTCGGACAAATTGGCTATATTTCAGCCCATGAGGTACAGAGGTATGATGCTTGAGGCAACAAGACAGAGCTTAGTCTTGTGTGAAGTTGAGGGCAGATCTTAGCCCTATGCAAGAGAGGTTGTGCTTAGTCTCGTGTAAGATTTGGGACAGTGCTTAGTCCCATGCAAAGTGAAGGCAACGCTTAGCCTTATGCAAATAGAGAGGCAGGGCTTAGCCTCATGCAAGGACTGAGACAGGGCTTAGTCTCATGCAAAAGAGAAGGCAGTGCTTAGCCTTATGCAAGTGGAGAGGCAGGGCTTAGCCTCATGCAAGGATTGAGACAGGGCTTAGTCTCATGCAAAAGAGAAGGCAGTGCTTAGCCTTATGCAAGTGGAGAGACAGGGCTTAGCCTCATGCAAGGATTGAGACAGGGCTTAGTCTCATGCAAAAGAGAAGGCAGTGCTTAGCCTTATGCAAGTGGAGAGACAGGGCTTAGCCTCATGCAAGGATTGAGACAGGGCTTAGTCTCATGCAAAAGAGAAGGCAGTGCTTAGCCTTATGCAAGTGGAGAGGCAGGGCTTAGCCTCATGCAAGGATTGAGACAGGGCTTAGTCTCATATAAAGAGGAGGCAGTGCTTAGCCTTATGCAAATAGAGAGGCAGGTCTTAGCCTCATGCAAGGATTGAGACAGGTCTTAGTCTCATACGAAGAGAAGGCAGTGTTTAACCTTATGCAAATAGAGAGGCAGTGCTTAACCTTATGCAAATAGAGAGGCAGGGCTTAACCTCAGGCAAAGAGAAGGCAGTGCTTAGCCTTATGCAAATAGAGAGGCAGGGCTTTGCCTCATGCAAGGATTGAGACAGGGCTTAGTCTCATGCGAAAATAAGGCAGTGCTTAGCCTTATGCAAATAGAGAGGCAGGGCTTAGCCTTATGCAAGGATTGAGACAGGGCTTAGTCTCATGTGAAGAGAAGGCAGTGCTCAGCTTTACGCAAATAGAGAGGCAGGGCTTAGCCTCATGCAAGGATTGAGACAGACCTTAGTATCATGCAAACAAAAGGGCTATTCTGATAGAGCTGGCCGTGGCACACTGTGTTAATCCTCTTGCCGTCTATGAGGGCTAATTTCTCATAGTGGTTCCTTATCCATTCTGCATCGCTGAGTTCGTCTTCTTGTATGATTCTTAAATAAGGAATTTCTACCTCGGCGGGAATGACAGCTTCGGTATCATAAACCAACAGATAGGGAGTTGCCCCGGTTGATGTGCAGATTGTGGTATGGTATCCCAGTAAGGCAAATGGTAATTTCTCGTGCCATTTCTTGTGATTCTCTACTATTTTCCTTAGTATCTTCTTGATATTTTTGTAGGTGGCCTCTACAGCTCCATTGATTTGAGGCTTGTATGTTGTGGAATTCTTGTGCTTGATTTTGAAAGTTTCACACATGGCTTTCATCAGATCATTGTTGAGATTGGCGACATTGTCAGTGATGATGGACTCTGGAAACCCAAATCGACAAACAATCCGGTCTCTGACAAAATTTGCGATGACTTTCTTGGTTACCACTTTGTAAGATGCAGCTTCAACCCATTTGGTGAAGTAGTCGATGGCCACTAAAATGAACCGGTGCATGTTTGAAGTGGTGGGCTCAATTGAGCCTATGAAATCCATTCCCCAGGTAGCGAAAGGCCAAGGTGAGCTTGTTTCATTAAGCTTGTTTGGCGGCACCTGTATCATGTCTGCATGTATCTGGCAATGGTAGCATTTCTGAACGTACCGTATGCAGTCTGTTTCCATGGTCATCCAAAAGTATCTGGCCCTGAGTATCTTTTTGGCCAAGATAAAGCCGTTCATATGTAGGCCGCAGGTTTCAGCATGTATTTCCTCGAGCAATTTGGAAGCCTCTTTTGCGTCAACACACCTTAACAGTCCCAGAGCGGGAGTTATCCTGTATAGGGTTCTTCCGCTTTAGAAGAAGTGATTGGACAATCTCCGAAGGGTGCGTTTCTGAGTATGGTTTTCATGCTCCAGGTATTCTCCTTTTGTCAAATATTCTTTGATGTCACAGAACTAGGGGTTTCCACCCGTTTCTTCTTCAAAATGAGCAGAGTATGCCGGCTAATTATGGATCCTCACCGGAATGGGATCGATGAAAGTACTGTCTAGATGTTGTATCATTAATGACAAGGTGGCCAATGCGTGTACAAATTCATTCTGAATTCTGGGGACATGCCGGAATTCTATCTTTGTGAACCTCTTCTTCATTTCTTGTACATGATGCAGATATGAGTATTTTGGAATTCTTGGTAGCCCATTCTTCTTGTACTTGATGTACCAGCAGGTCTGAATCGTCGATTACTAGCAGTTCCTGAATATTCATATCAACAGCCAGGTTGAGCCGTAATATGCAGGCTTCATATTCTGTCATGTTGTTAGTGCATGGGAATCTGAGTTTTGCAGACACCGGTCAATGCTGACCGATTTCTGATACTAAGACGGCTCCGATACCCACTCTTTTAAAACTTGCAGCTCCGTCGAAAAACATCCTCCAACCGTCGTAGGCTTCAACTATATCTTCTCCTATGAATGATACTTCCCCATCAGAAATACGTTTTTAGGGGTTTGTATTCTCCTCCTACAGGATTTTCAGCAAGATGATCTGCTAATGATTGTCCCTTGACTACTTTCTGAGTTACAAAGATAATGTCAAACTCACTCAGCAAGATTTTCCACTTGGCCAACTTCCCAGTAGGCATGAGTTTCTGAAAGATGTACTTCAGGGAATCCATCCTTGATATGAGATATGTAGTATAGGCACAGAGGTAGTGCCTTAGCTTCTGAGCTATCCAGGTTAGAGCGCAACAAGTGCGTTCCAGTAGAGAGTTAAGTAGTATATGGCCTGCTCTTTTCTTCCTGTTTCGTCATGTTGCCCCAGAACACAACCGAAGGCTCCATCTAACACTACAAGGTAGAGTAGTAGTGGTTTACCAGGATTTGGAGGGACTAAGACTGGTGGTGTGGACAAGTATGCCTTGATTTTGTCAAAATCCTTTTGAAAATCCTCGGTCCAATTGGTTGTGGCATCCTTCTTCAGCATTTTGAAAATTGGCTCACATACTACTGTGGACTGTGCTATGAAATGGCTAAGTAGTTGAGATGTCCCAAGAAACTCATCACATCCTTCTTGCTTTTTGGTAGTGGTAATTTTTGGATGGCTTTAACCTTTGACGGGTTCAACTCTATTGCTCGGCGACTGACGATGAATCCATCAATTTTCCGGCAGGAATCCAGAATGCACACTTTGTGGGATTTAACTTTAGATTGTACTTTCGTAGCCGGTCAAAGAATTTCCTCAAATATGCTATGTGATCTGTAGCCCTCTTGGATTTGATGATGATGTAGTCAACATATACCTTTATTTCTTTATGTATCATATCATGGAAGATCGTTGTCATAGCCTTGATGTAGGTGGCCCTAGCATTCTTCAGATCGAACGACATCATTTTGTAGCAGTACACTCCCCATGCTGTAATGAAGGTTGTTTTCTCTGCGTCTTCTTCGTCCATCCAAATTTGATGGTAACCCGGGAAGGAATATAGAAAGGACTGGAGTTCATGCTAGGCGCAATTGTCGATCAGAATGTGTATGTTTGGTAGCGGTAAATCATCCTTGGGACTTGCTCTGTTTAGATCCCGATAATCAACACAGACTCTGACTTTCCCATATTTCTCTGGAACAGGTAAAATATTGGCCAACCAAGTTGGGTACTCAACTACTCTGAGGACCTTGGCTTTGATATGCTTAGTGACTTCCTCCTTGATTTTCAGGCTCATGTCTGGCTTGAATTTCCTGAGTTTTTGCTTCCCTGGCAGACACATTGGATTTGTAGGTAACTTGTGAGCCACTATGGATGTGCTCAACCCTGTCATGTCGCCGTATGAATATGTAAAGATATCCTCATATTCTTTCAGGAACCGAGTGTATTCGTGTTTCTCTGGCGGTGACAAATGGATGCTTATGCGGGTTTCCTCGACGGTTTCAGAATCTCACAAGTTGACTATCTCGATCTCGTCCATGTTGGACTTAGTCTTATTCTCAAAGTTCTCCACTTCTCTGACAACTTCCTTAGGTATTACATCCTCATCTTCTATTTCTTCCAAGTCACTGTCCTTTTGTTGTGTTGTCTCATTACATGTCACAGTCATTGGTTCATCAAGATAAGAAATAGTAATGCTGTAGGGATAAAGATATGAAAGGAAAATAGTCATAATAATACATCAAGACATTTAAACGTTAAACAAAATGATTTCAATAACTCAAATAATATTTTTCGAAATGGAACACTGAAAATATTATTTAAAACAAAATACAAAAGAGGAAATAATTTTCAAAAATAAACAATGCTATCAGCCTTGCTACCACGGGACTCGTCGGGCCCTTGATGGTTTGACAGTTCAGTTCCTGAGGAATGCTCCCCTCTCCACTGTCTGGATATTAGGGCCTTCCACCTCCTCCTCCTCAACTATAACACAACAATCCATACCATCGTCTTCCAGGAACAAATTCCTCAATGTTTCCAAAGCTTCTTCTTCCTCTGATCCCCATACTGTATCGGCCTGATGGAAGGTCTGATTTAGGTGCGGCACGGGTTGCTCAAGAGGATAGTATGGACCATGCCATGGTGGCGACCAATTTCGATGTTCCGGCCAGGTGTACTGATATCCGAGCCTGAAGGTTGTGCCATGGCGCTTCATTTGTACTGGTTTGGAGATACCTTAAAGCTTTTTACCAAGCCCATTTCCAGGTTCATACCCTGCCCATGCCATTACGCTCTCTATTTTTCTACTTCGCCATTTATCTTTCTCAATCGCGTTAACACATTCGATGTGTGGTAGGTTTCTCCACCTAACTTCCTTCTATTTCTACCACTGGAACAATCTGACTGGTGTAAATGGTGTTGCTCCCATCTCCATGGATGATCACTTATTGATGGTTCCATTCAAATTTTACCACTTGGTGAAAAGTGGATGCGACAGCTCTAGAGGCATGTATCCAAGGCTGTCCCAGCAACAGATTGTAGGAGGCGGATATGTCTAGCACCTGGAATTCAACATCGAACCAGGTAGGACCTATTTGCAATCATAGGTTAGTTTCTCCAATCGTAGCTCTTTGTGACCCATCGAATGCTTTCACGTTCATAGATCATGCTCGTATTTCATGTAGGCCCTTGCCCAACCTTTTCAGAGTTTTTAGCGGACAGATGTTGAGGCTGGACCCTCCATCTATTAGAACTCTGGCAATGAACTTATCTTCACATTGCACTGTGATGTGCAGTGCCCTGTTATGGCTTAACCCTTCAGGTGGCAATTCGTCTTCATGGAAGGTGATCTTATGGCTTTCCAACACTTTTCCTACCATGTTGGCCATTTCTCTGCTAGTAATGTTGTTAGGTACATATGCTTCATTCAGTACCTCATCAGAGGATTCCTATGTGCTTTGGAATTTTGCTGCAACGATAAGATGAATATGTGGGCAGGAGTCTTATTCAGATGATCAACAATAGAATAGTCCCTTTCTTGTACTTTTCTCCAAAGGTCGTCCGGACCAGTTTCAACGACGGGTTGTTTGTTAGAATCTTGCTTACTAGTCTCTCCCAAATGCTCAGATGTGTAAATTTTTCCCGTTCTAGTCATTCCTTGTGCAGCGCCGGACTCTTCCATCTTTGATTTCCCTTTTCTCCTAGCTTCGGCAACATAATCCCAAGGTACAGCGTTGGAACTGAAAGGTGGTGTGGATGTCACCGTCACACTGAAAGGTGTGGATATTTCTACCTCAAGCGGAGCAGGTGTAGGTGCAGGTGGTTTCATTTCTACTTCAAAGGGAACTGATGCGGCTACCTCAACTTTGACTAGCGGCTGTACTTGTAGCACAATGGGATTGAGCGTGACTGTCGGCTTCTTAGGATCATCACCTTCCCGAATGAGTTCTATTTATCCCTCGGGATCCCATTCTTCATCGATTTCTATTACATTGACTCCTTCACCCCTGTGATCTTGGAGGGGGTTGATACGGACGTTGGGTGTGGTTTCTTTCGCCTGTATGACCTTGGTATCAATTAGTGTTTGGATCTTATCTTTCAGGGTGCGGCATTCATCAATGGTATGTCCTTTCATACTAGAATGGTACGCACACGTCTTGTTTGGGTTGATCCATTGTGACGAGTTTTCCATAGCCACGGCGGGAATAAAGCTAACATATCCAGCAACTTTTAATCTTTCATACAATTGGTCCATGGGTTCAGCAATAGAGGTGTATTCCTCTGGGTGGTTTGCGATCAAAATTAGGCCTGGGTTTTTGGAAATTTGGACGAGCTGGAGGTGAATGATAATAGGCTGGTTGGGTATTATAGGTGAGGTAGGCGGTAGCGGGTTGAGGATATCTAGAAGGTGAAGGTTGGTATGTGGGTGGAGGTGTTTGGTACACAAATGGAGATTTTGGACCTTGGGCAACCATTATTGTTCCCACTTCTTTCTTCTTTGATATGCCACCTGATTGTAGTGCTTCATTCGTGGCCTGCAGTGCCTCAAAATTTGTCACCATTCCACTTTCGATACCTTCCTCGATCCTCTATCCGAGCTTGATGATATAGGAGAACTTGTGATTCTCTATTACCATTAACCTTTCGTAATATTGTGGATCCTAAGCCCTGACAAAGAACTTGTTCATTTTCTCTTCATCTAATGCGGTCCTGACCTTTGCTGCTTCTAACCTCCATCGAGTAGCGTACTCGTGGAAAGTCTCAGTGGGCTTCTTCTTGAGATTCTGGATATAGAAGAAGTCTGGTGCATTTTCCGTGTTGAATCTGAATCTATCCATGAAGTCTGATGCCATGCTTACCCAATTAAACCATTTCTTGGGATTTTGACTTATGTACCAAGATAGGGCGTCTCCAGTGAGGCTTCTCATGAATAGCTTCATGCGAATCCTTTCGTCCTTTCCAACCCCTACGAGTTTGTCACAGTAGGTTCTCAAATGTACCTTTGGGTCGCTCGTTCCATCAAACATTTCTAACTTAGGAGGTTTGTAACCCTCCAGCAGTTCCACATCTGGCTGAACGCACAAATCCTCATAATTCAAACCTTCGATTCCTTTGCCTCCTTCAACACCCTGAACTCAGCTTGTGAGTTTCTTGAGCTCTTCTGCCATGTTCTTATTGAGCAGGTCCTTTTCGGCGGATTCCAGTGTATGAGATTGGCTGAGCAAAGTGGGGTAAAGTTCCCACGTATATGGGGTTGTTTTGGTGAATGCCAGGAGTTTGGGTGTAGTGGTGATCATTGGTTGAATTTTGGGGATTGGGGGTAGGATGAGGGGTATTCTGAGGAGTGTGATAAGTGGTTTGCGAACATTAAGTTGGGAGATGCTGATATTGAGGAGGTGTAGGTATGGGTAAAGGATTTGGTGGGGTGCGGGAGGATTCTGCGAGCGTTGGTTGGGTGTATTCTGAGGAGGTGCCGGGTTTTGGGTATTTGGATGGTTGATATCTAGGACGTTTAGTGTGAGGGAGAGTTTTGCCAAATTACGGACCTGCTCAAGCTCACCCTGTAGTTCAAGTATCTTCTGTTCAACCTGCAAAACCAAGTCATTTGGTGCTGGAGTACTCTGAACATCAGAAGTTTCCACATTCTTAGCATGTGTGGGGTTGTCTTTTCTGATGCCACTCATATCGTCCATCTTAGCTTTCCCTTTGCCTTTTGATGCACTTGGAGGAGGAAGAGGTGGAGGGCTTCTGGATCTGGTGTGGTCAGTTGATGATGCCATTATGTGTGAACCAACCTTAGGGGGATGGGAATAATCAAAAAGAACGAAAAACAAAAGGTAACCAAGTTAGTGAGAGTTCTGAAAAATGTTTCTAATATTTAAACACATATTGCAGGAATGTAAATTTGCTTCCTAATTTGGGAGCCTAGTTATGCCCGAGGTAGGCTTAGCGACAAGTAGATTTGGAGAATTTTAATGCTAATAATTGCCTCATTTCATTAATGCAATAAATAAGACGAATCTAAAATGACAATAAGGTAAGTCACTAATGGCATTTGGCCTTATTACATTTGAAAAGCAAAAAAAATAAGCCTAATCTACTTGGTCCAAGAAGGACCTTCTCCAGGCCTGGTTCTCTTGGCTCCATCGATCAGGTTCCCCAGGTCGCGCAAGTCCAACAGCATGTATGCCCTACGAGATGTCCTTCTTCGATACCTTTGGCATTATGGAAGTATATGACTCTTTTCCTCATATTTCCTTCCAGCTCCATCAGACCTTGCTCCATATATTCTAGCCTTTCATTTGATCTGATAGCCATTTCCCTCCACTCATTGTTTAATTCCACATCAGTTTTGTGTCGTTCCAGATGCTCAGCCTCAGACTCACGAATCCTTTTGCGCAGTCTGTTATACTTCACCTGTGCTTCGGCATCCTCATCTACGACTCTGTTCTTTCGACCGACTCCTGGCTCGACTATTCCAGTTATGCATTCCTCCAACCATGATGGGTAAAAGTACACATGCCCTACGTGATATCGATCCGGCTCGATGGTGTCCCTTTCCACAATAATATTCAAGTGCCACATATGTTGAGCTTCACATTTATATGGGATGTCATCATCTTCGAAATCCGCCCTGTAGTGACTCATTTTGGAGACTCGTGGTATAATATGTTTTCTACCAGCTTGTCTCATGACCCTGATAGGAACATAGGGTGTATACCTCTTAACTCAATCAACACCAAGTGTGGAGCGTCCCTAGATCGGATGATGAACTCATTGGTGGGGAACCACTCGAACATCCAATGAACCTGGTCCTCAGTCAAGTTGTCGAAAAATTGCACCCATTCTGTAGCATTCTTCGGTTGAGCAAACTAATCTGGGATAAAGGTCATTCTCTTGGGGTGATGAAAGGCTACGTGATCGTTCAACGGTCTTCGCAGAAACTCTTGGCGTATTGACCTCTCTGGAAATGTTCTAGCAACCAAATTTGTAGTAGCAGATTACAACCCTCGAAGTGTTTGAACTCTTTCTGGAAGCGATCCAAGGCCCGATATATGTCTGCTATAATCGTAGGGACAATAGTATATGTTTGTCCCTCGATTCCCCCCATTAAATATTTGGTTACCATGGCCAATCTGGTGTGAATTCTGTCTTTTTTTCTTGGAAACACTATTATACCCAAGAAGCAGATGATAAACACAAAAACCCTGCGATGAATCCAACCTAAGGAAGTGATAGAGAACTCGCCATGGAATATACGGTAGGATTTGTTGTGACCGTGTCATTCATAAAGGATCAAAGGGTACATAGGAAGACTACGCTGATCGACTAGTTTTACTGCAAATGAGCCTTTCCAAATTCAAATAGGGTGATATAAGAAGAGCACAAACACTCATCAAGCGTTGCTATGGTATTAATTATTCACGAGTGGAATATGATGTTGAACATAATTTATGCGACAGAAAATAGCACGTTGTCACGTATTTGCACAATGGAAAAATAATAAATGCGGTATTTAATAATTGTAAAGGCAGTTAAGAAAGAAAACAAAGAGACAAGTCAGTTTTCACGATAAAGAGTAATAAAACAAGAAAGAGAAATCATAAATAACTGAAGATAGGCAAATAAATCCACATAAAGTGGTAAGGGGAAGGGGTATGCAAGTATTGACGGAATAATAAAGGCATGCTTAAAGACTAATTCACAAAAATCAGGTTCGTTATGGTAAGAGCCTAGAACTATCTCCGGCAGAGTCGCCATGATGTCTCGCCCCCCTTTTCTCGCGAAATAGGGTTTCGACATTTTTGGGAACCCTCCTTTTAAGACGGTAAGGAATTGAGAGAGTTGCCACCTAACTGATTAAGGTGCGTTAGGGCACCTAGAGAAATTAATTGATAGAACCAGTTTACATCACCAGAGATCGGGTAAGGGCTCAAATTACCTTGAGTGGAAGGTGTTAGGCACCTCTCGAGGTCCACAACGGTGGGTCCCGACCAAACATAAATTAAGAGAATTAGTCTTAAAAAAAGAGAAGAAAACAATTTGACCAGATGCGATATCCAATTTATATTAAACAGGAGTATAGGGGGTCCTAAATATTTTAGCCTATTGGATCATTCCATACAATAATTTGTGACTCCCTCAAGTTGGGGTGTCACTCATAGTATTAAAGCATGGGCTATCATCTCCTTACTACCCAATTACTATCTTTAAGTTTTTATTTAAGTGTTCTAGCAGTTTCTAGCTCGTTCCTTATGCGTGCACTACCCGTCCCTTACCTATGGTCCTAGAGGTATTAGGACCTCTATTTAGGATGGTTCTAGACCGACCTATGTTACTTAAAAATGAGAAATCTAGGCGACAAAAAAAATACAAATAGGACTTTCAAGTAAAGAAACAGATAAGGGCCCACATTGACCTCCACAAGTAGACAACAAAGGCACGCAGTTGAATCAGCAAACTTCGTTACTTTTAGAATCCTATAGGCAGGATATCTATATGAGCAGAAACAAAATATAAAGACAGTTTAATTAACGCGAGCATTGCGACCTATTTGTTTGCCTACTGATTTTATTCAGCATGAATCTAGGCATCCCAACCAAAAAAATATCACAATTATAAACCCATAATCATTTTTAAGTCCTACAAATATATTGCCTAAGTGATTGACAGAATTAGTCAAATTCAGAATTGATTAAAAGATTCCTATAGGCATGATTTCTACGAGTTTATTAATTATAGACCTATAAACATGATTTCTACGTGTAATACTAATTTTAACTCATAAGGACAGGTTTTTATTCCTTTTATATCTTATAGGCATGCTTTCTAAGTCTGAAGCTGATTTAAACTCTATAGGCAGGATTTCTAAGTTTGAAACTAATTTCACCTTATAGGCATGATATCTATTAGCTTTAAATCCTATAGGCATTATTTCTAAGTTTGAGACTGATTTTACCCTAATTCATGATATCTATTAACCGTATATGGGCAGACATTAAGCAGATTGCCAGGCAAGATCATTATTTCAAATAAATAGGATCCTATAAACATGGTCACTAATGAACATTGGGTTAGAAATATGTGTAAGATCCTATGAATAGGATTTCTAATGCAGAATTAACGGAAAAGCCTATAAACAGGATCTCTAGTATGCGAATGTAAAAATACATAATCAAACAATCGGGAAAATCCTACACGCAGGATCTCTAAACAAGTATGGTACTCACATGATTCAATCAACATAATTAAACATATAGGCAGGATTTCTACCCGACTTTAAAAAATATATAGGAACCCCCACCCCACCCCCCAACTTTTACTAATAAACCCTAAATCTGTTATTATTGAGATTATTACATCCCAGAATATTGAATGAATTACATAACAGTAGCAATTACACTATAGGGAATTTTCATAGGCCCAATCTAAACTTGGGAACCAGGCCTTCAATCATAACAGCTCTGGAGCATAGTAGTGATCCATCCATGGTACATAAACTTAGGTTTCCAATGTGTCAAAGTTCCCAAGGTCCTCAGGGCCCCCGTGAAATTCTCACACAAGAACACCATTCGAAAAATAAATCATAAAAAGATTGGAAGACCAGCCCCAATGTGTCAGAGTTCGGAGGAGTCTCAAGGACCCTGGGCAGTGCTCACACTGGGGGTGGTGAGAACCTAAATAACTAAGAGTAGTAGTTTGAAAACCAGTGTATAAAGGGTAAAGGGGCAGGTTTTAAAATAGTTTAATTTTCACAAGCAAGCAGATTTAGAATACAGAGTTGCAGACAGAATTGCACCAAGAAACAAACAAAGTTCATGTTCAGTACATAGTTCAAACAAATTGTCATTTGATTAGGCTAAATATTAAAGCAATCATGGATTAAACACAGAGACAGAAACAGACTGAACCTATAAATTAAACCACAAATATATTTTATTACATGCTTACAGTATCTGGCAAGGTTCAGAACATGAAACAGACTGAACTAAATAAGGGGTCACCTTATTTGAAGTAACTTAGTTTATCGTTATTACTAAATGGGATCATGTAGTCATATAGAAAGCAGAATCATGCTGAGGATTGAAACAGACTAATCAAATAAAGCATAGAGCACAGAATAGTAAGAGTTAAGGCATACCAGTTGAGAAGAAAGCAGGTAAGAATGCAATACCACTCAAATTCCAGAGAATTTGGCCTTGGCTTTCAGCCAGCCAAACAATAGCCACTTATTGCAGAAAACAGAATAAGAGAATAAAGTGTGAGCTTAAGTTTTTGTGAGAACAGAGAGTCCAAGAGTTGTAGAGTTGTCCTAAAGGGAGTGAGGAAGGGGGTTTATATAGCACTTAATGAAGTAAACCAATAAGGTAATGAAACAGTCATATACAAATAAGGTATGAAAATAACTTAACAATCAATTAAGGTTGGCATGAATCAATTAACAGACAGAATTGAGTAAAGTTAGGCTAGTACCACTTAATTTAAGAAAAACCTTATATGGAATCAATCAGTAGTCAAGTACTAGGTTAAATAAGGTAAGAAATAATTCCAAAATCAATTAGAAGTTGACTTTAATAATCAGAACACAAAATCAGGCCAGTAAGGTTAAGTTAAGGGAAGTAGCACAAATTATTAATCAAACATTGGTCCAAATAAGGTAAGAACAGGTAACCGCATAAGTAAACACCAGTACTGTACGAAAAGAGAAGACATGATTTTAAACCCTAATTTGGGGTAAGTAAAAATCACTTAGCAATTAACGCCAGAGTTAAAGGCAAACAGGTAGAGACAGTAAAATGCACAACTAAATGATTGGGACCCTATGAAAATAGGCAGAAACACAAAGGCATGTAGATGGAACTAACTAAAGTAAGTAGAATCAGTCGAAAAGGAAAAATATTAAAAGTTAAAACATTTTTGGCAAAAATCTGTTAAAAATCAAAACCCTAATTCTAGGGTAAATACGATCGGTCAGGAATAATAATAGAAAAAGACTAGAAAATATAGAGATAGAGGTATTGAAATTTTAAAGAAGAAATACCAAAAAAAAACATAAAATTGTTTTAGATCTAAACAGATTCAACCAAAAACTAGCCAGATTCATAAAAATAAATAGAAGTTGAACCAAATTTGGTTTGAACCAGAGATTTGAAACCCTAAGATACGAAAATATTCGTACTCACAGGAATTGGGATGAACATACATGGAAATAGCCAAGATATGAGAGACTTTGAACCAGATCTGGTTTGAGTCTCTTGAGATTCACTTCCATTTGAGGCAAATGAATCAAGTAACATCAATATCCGGTAGTCAGTAGAGAAACAAAGTCAAATAAGCCAGGAAATCAAGGAAAGATCCCATGAATCAAGAGGGAAGCGTGACGGCGGGCTAGGGTTTGAGGGGGTGAGAGAGGTGAGGAGAGGAGACTATCCAAAGACGGTGGGCTGGGGCGAATGAGTTAAGGTTTAAGGGTTTTTGGTATATTAAAAGGGGATGGAGGATTTAGGGTCGTTGATCTTATGAGATCAACAGCCAGGATTAGATTTTTGGTGGGGCGGGTTTAATTGGACGGGTATGGGTATGGGTAGTTGGGTTAGTGTATTTGATCACGCCCAACTATGTCTTATAAAAAGACTAAGCGGACGTTGCAAATATAATCTGAGTATTTAGCCCAGAGTCGAATCCCACAGGGAATTAAACTATCAATTATCGTTTTGTAGACTCACTCGATTCTTCTTAATCTATTTCCCAAAAATTATGAATATCAATTGTTGGTGTTTCTACTAACTAAAACTGAATGAAATTAATTAAACTAGAATATAACTATTGTTGGGTTATAAACAAATGCGAGAAAGATCTAAGGTTATGGTTTCCCTGTTGATGGAATCCCTTCTTGTATATTTCATATAGTTTGGTCTAATTATCTCTATCAATCATGAGCACTCTTGTTACCATAAATCTCTCCCGAGTAATTACGACAATTTACTAGACACACTCTCCCGAGTTACGCTAGCTATCTTTTATTATAGCTCACTTTAGATTGCACCCAAGGTATCGTTATCCCTAATCCAACCTTTAAACCCTCGGTTATGGATCCCTCCTATACTTTGGGAGTGGTATTGTTCAACAACTACCTAAATATGCACTCTCTCCCGAGTATATACACACTAAATAGGCACAGCTAATTGAGGGCCCTTCAATCAACTACAACAAGAACTTAGATGAACAAATAGAGATTAAAACCAAGCAAACTATATTAATATAACAAGATATTCATCCTCAACAGTTTCCACCAAAACTTTAGACTAAATAAGTTAGCTACTCATAATTTTGCTAAAAGCAATAATAGAAGAATTCATCAATAATGGTAAAAACACAAGGAAGAAAGATGAGATTTGACGCCCAATTGTCCTCCTTGCCTCTTGCCTTTGATTCCCTTGAACAAGACTTTTAAACCTTAATTATCCTCTTTTTTGGGTGAGTTGAACCTTATATAGGTTAAGTGAAATTGTCCCAAGCTTCCAGTTTTACCCCTCAAAATAACGTGTGCGAACTGGACTAGCGCGGTCGTGCTAGTGAACGCGCTACTGGCCGCGCTAATGGCTAAGTGTACTGTCTCTGATCGCTGGGCTAGAGCGGTCGCGCTACTGGGCGCGCTAAGGCCTCGCTAATGGGACTTCATTCCGCCTCAAACACCTGGACTAGCTCGGTCGCGCTAGTGGATGCGCTATGGGCGCGCTAGTGGACTAGTAGTCTGCCTTAGCGATTTTCTTCCTTCTTTTCACACGCTAGAAACTCCAAGGGGCCTTTCTCCTTAAATTTGGCTCCAAACACCATCCTAGTTCCTCATAAGCACACTTTGCTCCTGCGAAACATAAACTTCACAATTAGATCCATTTTAACATCATTTAACATTCCTAAGACAGTGAAGGATCATTAAGTTGGAGTATAAATATACGCTAAACTACGTGAATTTAGCCTATTATCAACACCCCACACTTAAATCATTGCTAGCCCTCGAGAAATCCACCATATTCTACAGAGTTCCTTTCATCAAGTATTTCCCTAATGTGTCACACCACGAACATATTACAAGAGTTGTACCTAGCAATGTAACATCCATGCCTCAAGAGTCGACTCTCACATGCCATGCAATATTCTTACTTCCTCAAAGTACTCTACACAGAGGTCAAAACTACCTTTCCGTCATGAATCAAGTGCCCTCACATCACACACGAGAGTAGTTCTACAAGAATAATATTAAGAACAAGTAGGAACTCAAAGAGAAAGAATTCACTCACTCTCAGAAAGAACATTCATATGCCACAAAGATGCACCATAGGCTTGCCCGTAGTGTAATACTCTACTAATCGATCCCATTCTTTCAAAGATCAATTAGGTCTTTATTTGGTTGTAATGTAGGCTAAGGGATGGGTAGGATACATCTAGATATAGTGACTAACCTCCCTAAGCACTTTTAATACATTTACTTTCGCTTTCAGACCATATTTATGCCAGGCCAGACATTCCACCACACTTTTCTTTATATTACCCCCAAATTTACATAGGTGAAATTATATCACTTCACCACTTATCAAGGACTACATTTATTCATTGTCATTTTCTCTCTCTCTTCTTTTGTTCAAGTGGCGCTTATTCTTTCATTTTTTTTTTCAACTTTGCACCTTTCTTTCTATTTCTTTGATTCCACTCAAAAAACAAACCACCACCCCACACTTTGACTTTTACATGTTCTCTAACAATTCAAGTGCTCATGAAAGGTAAAGGGTTCAAACAGATGGCCATTCAAACAATTGGGTAAGGTTTGTACTGTGGTTGCCAAAGAAACGGGATTATAAGCTCAAAGGGTTAACTATGATAGATTACAATCAGGTGGGTATACTTTCTTAACAAAGAAATGCCTATATCACTTCTAAAACTGAAAGAAGCTACTATTTCTCTTTGCAAACACACAGGCCAAGTTCTAGGCATCGAATATGAAGCATAGAATACAATGCAATACACCTTACACACATATGGCACATGACTCACTCTAGATTGGTTTATCAAGACACTCTCACCAAGTTTTCAAGTTAGTTACAACATACAAATTTAAGGCACTCCACAAGAATCAACAACTGAGCCTAAGCGTCACATTCTAGGGTCTTTTATGTTCGGGTGTAACAACACTAAGGTATCCTTTTCATCTCATCACCCAAAAACACCTAACAACTAAAAAAACAAAATAATAAAAAACTAACTACACCCAGTTCAATAAAAACCCTTGGAAAAGAACCGCGGTCAAAAGAAAAACTAAGGGGGAGTTTCTACACTACCTACAAAGAAACAAAATCTTTTTGGTGTTTTCTTTAGACTAACTTCCCTCAAGAAAATTGTCCAAGAGATCCGTCGTCAGGAAGAGTCCACTATATTTTTATTTTTGCTTTTTTTATGGTCGACTTGGACCCTCAAGAACCCTGTCGAAAAGGGATCCGTCATCGGGCCAAGTTGACTTAATTAATTATACTACTACTAAAAATCACAAAAATTAACAAAAGCAACAAAACTCAACAAAAGCAACAAAACTCAAAAGAAAATAAAAGCAACAATTAACAATTAGTTCCTACGTATGTACATATACAAGCGAGCATTCCCCCACCCCACACTTGAGATGAAGACATTTCCTCATGGAAATCAAAATAAACAAAGAGAGGTAAGGGGACTTCCCTGAAAGCTCAATCCTGGTCGGAAACTGTCCCTGGGTCCAAACGACAAGCACGACCCAGGGCCCGCAGCCAGCCTATGATTTTCTTTTCTGATTTGTATTTTGGGTGGCTAGCGTATCAACTCTCAACCCCAAGTCAGTAACTGAGGTCCTTAAACCATCCACCTCCTGCTCCAGGTGGTCCATTCTCTGTCCCCAACTGGCCCTAGACGGGCCTGCAACCTCGGCAGCCTGCTCCTGAGGGGGGTGCGCCTCCTCCTCATCTTCTTGCCCATCCTCCTCATCATTCTCATCAGAATCATTCTCCACCTAGTCATCAACAACTGCCATCGCTTCCTTTCCAATAGTAACCATGTCAGCTCGGAAGGCGTACGCCATTGGCACTTTGCCATCCACCGCCAAGTTTCCTGATACCCAAGCTGCAAGGCACAATCGAGTGACAAGAGAGGGGAAGAAGAAGCCATACCTCTTAACTCGACAGCGAACAAACATCTCCTCGTGTATAAGCTTGGCCATGTCAAAGATGCGGCCGTCATGAAGCTCCAAATCAAACACGCACGAGGAGCATTCACCTCCGAGGTGTTATTTGACGGGATCATGCAGTTATTGATCAAATAGAGCCAACACTTCGCTTCAAAAGTGAGTGTCGACGAGTGAAACTTTTGCCCGGGGCACAGATGATCGGAAGGAATTCCGTCAACTGAGTGAAGCGTCGCCCATACGCCTCATAACTGTCGTTCGTCTCCGCTACAGGACCTGGCAGCCGTTAAGCCCTCTGAATGGCCTCCACAGAGGCGTTCACTGGCTTCTTCCTCACTGTTACCACATGATTCTTGTGCTCTGGGCAGCTTGCCTAAAACTCCCTCACTATCATTGCATTAGCCTCATCGGGATCCTCAAAGAACACATCTAATCTCCACCGCATCAACTCAGCGTACATCCTTAGGCAGTCACGTCAGAGGGAGTCCGTATCTATGCCACGTTCAGGTATGGCCGTGTCACGACCCAATTTCGGAGTCGTGATGGCGCCTTTCGTGGAACCAGGCAAGCCTCCCTTTTTAACTAAGCTAAGTTCAATTTTCAATAAAAATGTGATTTTTAAATGAATTTATTAATAATACTAAGAATCTAAATTTTAAAACAATATTTGAAGAAACTAAATTTAAAACCTCCAACCCCGAATCCGGTGTCACTCAGTCATGAGCTACTATAACATAAAGCAAAAGAAAAGGAGAAATGGACAACATTGTCTCAAAATAAAGAACAACAAGTAGAACAGGAAAGAGAAGGCGAGGTCGTGATCGCTAGCTACTACCTCGACAACTCAAATAGAAACGCTGACCGCTGCTCAATATCCGCTATCGGGTCCCGGTGTACCTGGATCTGCACACAAGGTGCAGGGGGTAACATGAGTACACCAACTCAAATGTAACGAACCCAAACTATGGGCTGAGAAGTAGTGACGGAAAAAACCTCAATTATGTTATAATAAATATTATACAAAATTTAGACATGCTAACAGTTTATCAGGATGAGAAAATATGCCAAGTATGCCAGTATACTCTACATGCCATCATAAAATATATGTATGAAACCAGTATGGATATGCACATAGTGCTCACAGCTCTCCCACAGAAGTTCACTCAGTACTATATATGGCTCTCAGGCCCAGGGAAGTTCCATCCCGGAATATGCATAAACACCGGTGACCGTAGTCACTCCGTACTGAGGAAGAAGGCCAGTCCAGCGCCCACGGAGAAGATCCATCTCCGGAATACAACACTCGGACAAATTTCCATATCCAGGGAAGATCCATCCCTCTCATAACATCAGCTTCGTACAAGATCCATGCCCATGGAAGATCCATCCCTAACATAACATCCACTTCGGACAAGATCCATGTCCAGGGAAGATCCATCCCTCACATCAATGCGCTCACTGGGGGTGTAAATACTCCAGAGGGGCCCTAGTGGCCCAAGCGCCATATCAAGCCAACGAAGGCATGATTTAAATATCGCTGCAGTGTGCAGTCCATTCTCATAACTGTCTTAATAACATGATGTCGGCCTCACTCAGTCATTACTCTTCAGTCTCACTCACATGGATCACAAATGCCTCCATCATCCTGAAACAATGATAAGTATGCATGTAATTAACAATACTGAGACTCAGGTATGAAATGATATGTTATAACAGGACTGAGTATATGACATCAAATAATCACCACATGAGATAGCAATATACGACCACTCGGGTCTCAGCATTTCCAGCGTGAAGCCTAGCATTTATACTTAACATGATTTCTAACATGTTCACAATTACCACATTAATGGAAGCACAGTTATCATCATGGAATAATCATTAAACGGTGACATGCGATAAGCCAGGTCACAATTACTCGGTGCACGTCCGCACGCCCGTCACTTGGCATGTGCGTCACCTCAACAGTAGTCATAAATCATTTAGCTCGGGGTTTCGAACCCTCAGAACCAAGTTTAGAAATGTTACTTACCTCAAAACCAACTAAAATACTATTCCGCAGTGCCTTTACCTCTAAATCCGCCTCTCAGTGCTCCAAATCTACCAAGTTAAGATTTTTATCATCAATTTATGGTTGAGGAATAAATTCTAATAAAAAAATATCAAATTTAGTCCAAAACCCGAAGTTAGTCAAAACCCGACCCCCAGGGTCGCATCCCGAAACTCAAAATTTTTTACACAAAACTGTTATTCACCATCTCACGAGTCCATACATATAAAGAACACTAAAATCGGAGTTCGTTTGACTCCTCAAATAAATCCCTAAACGTCTCAAAATCTAGGGGTCCTAAACCCACCTTTTTTTACTGATTTTTGTGAATTTAACACTGATATTATGCTCTATAATCATCCATAAATGAGTTTTAAGGTCCAAAACACTTACCTCTATGAAGAACAATGATTTCCCTCTTCAAAAATCGCCCCCAAAGCTCTCTGTCCGTACAAAAATGGTGTAAAAAGAGTTTAAGTCGCGGAGGGTTTTATTATATACTGCCCAGTGATTTCTTCACTGCGATCGTGGCAAAAACCACGCGATCGCGGTTCACAGCAGCTCAACCTCACGTGATCTCAACCAAACGCGATCGTGAAGACCAATTGACCTCACCCCCAACGCGCATGTCATGACCCTACGCGATCGCGACCTAGCCCACGTGATCGCACTTCACCTTCTTCCAAACTTACGCGATCGCAACCCGATTCACGCGATCACGATGCACAATTTTTCCTAACCCTCAGAGTATTCTACGCGATTTCAGCCCTTGCCATGCGATTGCGATTCGCAGATCCCTGCTGCACAAAAACCAGAAAACCAGTAATTCTCTAAGTCCAAAAATGCCCGTTAACCAACCGAAATCCATCCCGAGCCCCTCGAGACCCCAACCAAAGTTAACAACACATCATAATTGATTATTCAAACTTAGTTGCACTCTCAAAACACCAAAACTAACATCCAAACCCCAGATTTACATCAGATTCAAGCCTAAGAACTTTAAAATTTCTAAAATCCACCAATGATGTCGAAACTATCCAAAACAACTCCGATTGACCTGAAATTTTGCAGACACATCCAAAATGACATTACGAACCTGTTCCAACTTCTGGAATTCCGTTACGACCCTAATAGCCTATTTTCCAGTGCCGACCGGAAATCACCAAAAACTAACTTTCGCCAATTCAAGCTTAATTCTACACCGGACATCACAAAAATATTCCGAGCACACTCCTAAGTACCAAATAACCTAACGAAGCTATCCGAGCCATAATATCCGCATTCCGATGTTGTTTCCCAATAAGCAAACTCTCAGTTGAATTTTCCAACTTTAAAGTTATTTTTAAGGACTGAGTGGCTAAACTCTCACTACAACCATTCCGATTTCAAGCCTACCAACTCTAACACATCAATACGAGTATAACCAACCTATGACCAGTCAAGAATAGTAATTATGATGCAGGTTCTACGTAATGACGGATCGGGTCGTTACATTCTCCCCCTCTTAAACAAACGTTCGTCCTCGAACGTGCCAAGGGTTGTTCCAAAAGCCATCAACCGTCGAATAACCTTACCATGCACACACCCGGGTCTCCAGACCCCCAATAGGTACCACACACAACTGACATACGCGGTCCGTAATAACAACATCACCCATAAGGGGCGAGCACATAAACAGATGTAACAAAAGATTCACGGGGCGTATCCAGAGAATGGGCTAAATTATGATGAACATGTGAATATGAAAAATCAGAATCAATTAAAAACTTAAGCTTCTCGTGACAGACGGAAACAATACCTGGGATTACGGCATCAGAAGCCATCTCATCCGGTCTGGCCGGGAATGCATAAAATCGGGCCTGATCACCACCGGATCGACCTTCCCCTCTTGGGCGACCCCTAACTGCTTGACCCCCACCTCTAGCTGCCTGGACGGGCGGAGCAGCTACTGATTCTGAAACCGCGGACTGACTCCTCTGCTGATAAGTACCTCTCGCAAGACAAGGGCAAAACCTCTTAATATGGCCCACATCTCCACAGTCAAAGCAACCTCTCTCGGAGAATGGCAATGGGGACTGAAGGGATACCCTAGCACCAGGATAACCACTGGAAGAACCAGGCATAGATGAACTCTGAACCGATAGTGCCCAAAATGAACTCTGAGTTGGCATGGCACTGAAAGATGGTTGCACCTGATGCGAACTATGAGGATCGTGACCAACCGATCTACCACGATAACCTGAGCGACCTGGCTGTGCCTGCCTGAATGGACGGCCTCCGCCGGGCTGAGGATACCCCCTGAAGGAACCCCACCAAAATTCCCAGATCCTCGAGACATTTTGGCCTCCCTCTCGATCTGCTCCTGGCGGCGAACTGACTCAATCTCTCTGGCAATGTCAACCACCTCCTTGAAAGAAGCGCCAGATACCCTCTCCCTAGTCAGAAAAACCCGAAGCTGATAAGTGAGGCCATCAACGAACCTCCTGATTCTCTCCCTATCTGTGGGAACTAGCCAGATAGCATGACGGGCCAACTCGGAGAACCTCATATCATATTGCGTCATGGTCATGTCCTCCTGGCGCAATTGTTCGAACTCCTTACGCAGCTCCTCCCTGCGGGACTGCGGTATATACTTCTCCAAGAATAGAATAGAGAACTGACGCCAGGTAAGGGGTGACGCATCAGCGGGTCTACGCCTCTCATAGGCCTCCCACCAAGCAAGTGCAGCTCCTGAAAACTGGAATGTAGTAAATGGGACCCCACTAGACTCCAGTATCCCTGTCGTGCGAAGGATCCTCTGAAACTTGTCCAAAAATCCCTGGGCGTCCTCGCCCTCAGTACCACTAAAAATCGGAGGCTGGAGTCTGCTAAACCTCTCCAACCTACGCTGCTCATCATCAGCTAAAGCTGGGACCATATAATCCTGGGCTGGGGAAACCGGCTGAACTGGAACTGTCCCTGGTGTCTGAAGCCCCTGGTTAACTTGCTCAGGTGTCTGAGCAGCTGGAGTCAGAGTTCCTCTCCCAGCCTGAGAAGTGGCAGCAGTAGACACGGCGAAGGACTGTGCCAGGCTGGTGCACACCGTCAAAATCTGGGCTAGGGTCTCCTGAAGACCCGGAATCACAATGGGCACTGCTGGTGCCTGAGCCTCTCCCGCTGGGACCTCAACTGCGAGGACCTGATCATGAGTATTGGGAGGGTCCACAGGTAATGTCCCGACTGCTAAGCGGGCTGCACCCCTCCCTCTGCCATGGTCTCGACCTCGGCCTCGACCCCCAGCTGGTCCTGCTGGTGTCTGATTACCACGATCGGTAGCACGAGTCCTCAGAATCTGTGAGAGGATGAAAACAATAGAAAATTAATTCGAGAATTCAACAGAGCCGCACGACAGGATTCAAAGATGTGGGACTTTCCTAAGGGTTCTGTAGCCTCTCAAAGATAAATACAGACGTATCCATACCGATCCGCAAGACTCTACTAAACCTGCTCATGACTGGTGAGACCTATTTAACCTAGCGCTCTGATACCATCTTGTCACGACCCAATTTCGGATTCGTGATGCGCCTGTCGTGGAACCAGGAAAGCCTCCCTTTTTAACTAAGCTAAGTTCAATTTCCACTAAAAATCCGATTTTTAAACGAATTTATTAATAATACTAAGAATCTGAAGTTTAAAAAGATATTTGAAGAAACTAAATTTAGAACCTCTCACCCCGGATCCGGTGTCACTCAGTCATGAGCTACTATAACATAAAGCAAAAGGAAAGGAGAAATGGACAACATTGTCTCAAAATAAAGAACAACAGGTAGAATAGGAAAGAGAAGGCGAGGTTCCGATCGCCAGCTGCTACCTCAACAACTCCAATAGAAATGCTGACCGCTGCTCAATATCCGCTACCGGGTCCCGGTGTACCTGGATCTGCACACAAGGTGAATGGGGTAACGTGAGTACACCAACTCAAATGTAACGAACCCAAACTATGGGCTGAGAAGTAGTGACGGAAAAAACCTCAATTATGTTATAATAAATATTATACAAAATTTAGACATGCTAACAGTTTATCAGGATGAGAAAATATGCAAGGTATGCCAGTATACTCTACATGCCATCATAAAATATATGTATGAAATCAGTATGGATATGCACATAGTGCTCACAGCTCTCCCACAGAAGTCCACTCAGTACTATATATGGCTCTCAGGCCCAGGGAAGTTCCATCCCGGAATATGCATAAAACCGGTGACAGTAGTCACTCCTTACTGAGGAAGAAGGCCAGTCCAGCCCCCACGGAGAAGATCCATCTCCGGAATACAACACTCGGTCAAATTTCCATATCCAGGGAAGATCTATCCCTCTCATAACATCAGCTTTGGACAAGATCCATGCCCATGGAAGATCCATCCCTCATATAACATCCACTTCGGACAAGATCCATGTCCAGGGAAGATCCATCCCTCATATCAATGCGCTCACTGGGGGTGTAAAGACTCCGAAGGGGCCGTAGTGGCCCAAGCGCCATATCAAGCGAACGAAGGCATAATTTAAATATCACTGTAGTGTGCAGTCCATTCTTATAACTGTCTCAATAACAGACTCTCGGCCTCACTCAGTCATTACTCTTGAGTCTCACTCACATGGATCACAAATGCCTCCATCAGCCCGAAACAATGATAAGTATGCGTGTAATTAACAATACTGAGAATGAGATATGAAATGATATGTTATAACAGGACTGAGTATATGACATCAAATAATCACCACATGAGATAGCAATATATGACCACTCGGGTCTCAGCATTTCTAGCGTGAAGCCTAGCATTTATACTTAACATGATTTCTAACATGTTCACAATTACCACATTAATGAAAGCACAATTATCATCATGGAATAATCACTAAGAGGTGCCATGGGATAAGCCAGGCCACAATTACTCGGTGCACGCCCGCACGCCCGTCACTTGGCATGTGCGTCACCTCAACAGTAGTCATAAATCATTTTGCTTGGGGTTTCGAACCCTCAGAACCAAGTTTAGAAACGTTACTTACCTAAAAATCGACTAAAATACTATTCCGCAGTGCCTTTGCCTCTAAATTCGGCCTCTGAGTGCTCCAAATCTACCAAGTTCAGATTTTTATCATCAATTTATGCTTAAGGAGTAAATTCTAATCGAAAAATATCAAATTTAGTCCAAAACCCGAATTTAGTCAGAACCCGACCCCCGGGCCTCTCACGAGTCCGTACATATAAAGAACACTAAAATCGGAGTTCGTTTGACCCCTCAAATCAATCCCTAAAGGTCTCAAAATCTAGAGGCCCTAAACCCACCTTTTTCTACTGATTTTTGTGAATTTAACACTGATATTATGCTCTATAATCATCCATAAATGAGTTTTAAGGTCCAAAACACTTACCTCTATGAAGAACAATGATTTCCCTCTTCAAAAATTACCCCCAAAGCTCTCTGTCCGTATAAAAATAGTGTAAAAGGGTTTAAGTCGCGGAGGGTTTAAGTATATACTGCCCAGTGATTTCTTTACTGCGATCGCGGCAAAATCCACGCGATCGCGGTTCACAGCAGCTCAACCTCANCCCCACGCTCCTGTCATGACCCTACGCGATCGCGACCTAGCCCACGCGCACTTAACTTTCTTCCAAACCTACGCGATCGCAACCCGATTCACGCGATCGTGATGCACAGTTTTCCTGGACCTCAGAGTGTTCTACGCGATCGCAGCCCTTTCCATGCGATCATGATTCACAGATCCCTGCTGTAAAAAAACCCGAAAACCAGCAATTCTCTAAGTCCAAAAATGCCCGTTAACCCACCGAAATCCATCCCGAGCCCCTTGGGATCCCAACTAAAGTTACCAACACATCGTAATTGATTATTCAAACTTAGTTGCACTCTCAAAACACCAAACTAACATCAAAACACCAGATTTACATTGGATTCAAGCCTAAGAACTTTAAAATTTTTAAAATCCACCAATGATGTCGAAACTATCCAAAACAACTTCGATTGACCTGAAATTTTGCAGACACATCCAAAATGACATTACAAACCTGTTCCAACTTTTGGTATTCCATTCTGACCCTGATAGCCTATTTTCCACTGCCGACCAAAAATCACCAAAAACTAACTTTTGCTAATTCAAGCCTAATTCTACACCGGACATCACAAAATATTCCGAGCATACTCCTAAGTCCATGTTCACCTAACAAAGCTATCCGAGCTATAAAATCCGCATTCTGAGGTCGTGTCCCAATAAGTAAAGTCTCAGTTGACTTTTCCAACTTTAAAGCTATTTTTAAGGACTGAGTGGCTAAACTCTCACTACAACCATTCCGATTTCAATCCTACCAACTCTAACACATCAATAACAGTATAACCAACCTATGACCAGTCAAGAATAGCAATTATGATGCAGGTTCTATGTAACGACGGACAGGTCGTTACAGGTCGCCTTCGATTGCTTCGCAGCAAACCTGCCCTCGGCCTTAGCTGATACAAATTTGTTGCTATTGAAAGTCCTAGTGGCAGGTGCTCCTCTTGCTCGTCTTCCAGAAGAAGAACTTTCTTGTCTGCCGGAGGAAAATTCGGTGGCTTGACGCTTCCCAAAGGGTGCCATTGTTCCTACAATAAGGACATTATTAGCGCAGCACAACGAGGTGAACCAATTGTGGTTACTCAAACTTCACCTTACAATTGGTCACAATAATTTCCCTTCAGTGGAGCATTTACACAAACACTTGGTGGGCATTATTTACCGAAGCCCCCAATTAATCAAGTTGAAACTCCAATCACCACCATAATTTCCCAAACTTCACCCAACTAAATCAAGGAATACAACACCCCCAAATGCCATCACCAACAAGTACTACACATACACTACCAATTACTTCTACTAAACAAGAAGAAAAAATACTACTTTCAACAATGGAAAAGGAAAAAAACTAAAAAAAAAAAAAAAAATAGTAAAGAAAACACATACTTGTGTGTTAAAGGAGTGAGAAGTGGAGAATTGGGTTATGTTTGGAGTGAGCAAGAGAATTGTTCCGTGTGAGGACTTGGGTATGGGTGGGAAGAGTATTCTTAGAAGAAGAAGAGTAGTAGAAGAAGGGCTTTAGGAGAAGAGGGGGGAGTGTAATGGGTGTGGGAGACGTGGGAGGGGGGTTTTATTTTTGGGTAATTAGAAAAATTAAAGGCCAAATAAAATAATAAAAAAATAATATAAAACTTACCTGGTGCGCGACGGGACTAGCGCGGTCAGTAGCATGCCCATAGCACGACCACGTTATTGGAGACAGAACAGTTGGCCATATGCGCGGCCACTAGCGCAGTCACTAGCGCGCCTGCGCTAGTGGCGTCGAGACGAGACAAAAAAGTACGCCATATGCGCGGCCACTAGTGCGCCCGTGCTAGTGGCTTTGGGACGAGGCAGTGCATTAGGCCATTAGCGCGGCCACTAGCGGTCGCGCTACCCAGGCCTCAAAATACTTCTCTTTTTTCTGAATTTTTCCTTGGAGTGGCTAGAGTCTACCCTCGCTCGCGCACACCTGCATATGTTAGTACTTACAACAATTCAACTACTCATCCCCTACACTATAAACATTACACATTGGGTTGCCTCCCAACCAGCGTCTTAGTTAATGTCATGGCACAACAATTACAACAAATCAATGGATTGCCTCCCATGAAGCGCTTGATTTAACATCACTGCACGACGCAGAACGAGCGTATTTAAGGCTCGCTCGACCTCTGAGGTTCAGTAAGATGCATCATAGACACTTCCTTGTTCTCGTCCATACCTACATACGGTTTCAATCTATGCCTATTAGACCATCGGGATTTGAGTTTACACGAAAATAGACTCAATCTTGAGTTATAGAGCAGCACCATAACTTCGGGTTTGAAGTTTCGATCCACAATGTTCTTATCGTGTAACATCTTCATTCTTTCCTTGTGCAGCCTCGTGCTTTCAAAGGCAAGATACCTGAATTGATCTAGCTCATGTAGTTTGGTGACTTGACTTGTGCCCCCAGCATCAAGATCCATATTTAATTGTTTCAGTGCCCACCAAGCTCGATGTTCCAGTTCTACCGGCAGGTGACAGGCCTTCCCGAACACCAACTTGTACGGTTACATACCAATTGGCATTTTGAATGCAGTTCTGTAGGCCCAGAGTGCGTCATCCAGCTTTTTCTCCCAATCAGTTCTTGTGGCGTTCACAATTTTAGTCAGCACACTCTTTATTTCTCGATTTGACACATCAATCTATCCACTTGTCTGAGGGTGATATGGGGTTGCCACCTTATGGCACACATCGTACTTTGCTAACATCTTCTTGAAGGCACGATTGCAAAAATAGGTGCCTCCGTCACTGATGATGGCCCTTGGGATCCCAAAGCGGGTGAATATATTCTTCTTCAATAACCCCACCACCACTCGTGCATCATTGGTGGGGAGTGCTGCAGATTCCACCCATTTGGATACGTAGAATTTGATCACGCTCAACTATGTCTTGTAGAAGACTAAACGGGCGTTGCAAATATAATCCTGGGGTATTATGCCCAGAGTTGATCCCACAGGGAATTGACGTATCAAGCAGGCTGTTTAAATTAGTACTCAGTTGTCACCTGATGTTATTTAAATTACTAATACTAAATATTAAAACTGAAGTTTAACTATACTAAGGTATAAACAATTGTAATAAAATCTAAGGTTATGGTTTCCCCCGCTGGTGAACTTACTTCTCGGATACTTCGTATAGCTTGATTAATCGTCTCTATCAATCATGAACACTCTATCTACCATAAATCTCTCTCAAGTAATTATGATAATTTACTAGACGCACTCTCTCAAGTTACGCTAGCTAGATTGCATTACAGTTCACTTAGATTGCACCCGAAGTATCGTTATCTCTAATCCAACCTCTAAACCCTCGGTTATGACTTTCGTCTATACTCTGGGAGTGGTGTTGTTCAAACAATTACCTAAATATGCACTCTCTCTCAAGTAGATACATAATAAATAGGCACAGCTAATTGAGGGCCCTTCAATCAACTACAACAAGAACGTAGTTGAACAAATAGAGTTTAATCAACCAATCAAAGCTATATTAATATCACAA
>ML412436.1:1970-50938 GCA_005239525.1 Nicotiana knightiana | reverse complement strand
TGCTCGAACCACGGAGAGAAGCAGCATTGATACGGATGGCAGCTCAAAAATAAATCATAGAGCGTTATTACAACCGTAAATATCATCTCAGATACTATAAGATTGGGGACTTCGTCCTCAAAAAAGTCTTTCAGTCAACGAAAGAAGCAGGTACAGGAAAGCTAAATCCAAACTGGGAAGGACCTTACAAAATCCGAGGCATAGCTAGGAAATGCGCCTATGAGTTGGAAGCTATGGGCGGCAGAGTTCTACCAACAAGCTGGAACTCCATCCATCTAAAGAAGTATTACTTTTAAAAGAAAATAATACCCCCGTCGGCTATCACACGTTCGATTTTGTTTTGAACATTTAAAAATTTTACTAACTTTTTTAGATGATAGGCACAAAACTAACCCATCACCAGATGATTATATTAGACCTGCAAAGACGCGAGGAAATAACACAATTCCTGGTATAGGGTTACACTTTCTAATGGACGTTTTAAAAGGGTTAAGCAGTCATCATCTAAAAAACTATATACCTTCGAGTCCAAAATATTTTTCCTTTTCAGGAAAAGGACCACAAGGAAGAAATAATCAAGTGCTCGAGATTTCATTCTTCAAAGCTCAAACATTTGGGGGACTATACAGTATGTAAGGCTAAGACGAAGCAAAGAAGACTATCAAAAATTCAAAATCTCGAGCCTGAAGACCCATCTACCCAACGAGAAAAGTGACACGAGCAGAATCCAAAGAAATCAAAAGAGCCATCCAAATACAAAGCCTAATGCAAAAAGCAAAAACCTTCGAACATATTCAGGTTGAAAGACAAAATATTAGCCACGAGAAAGAAATGTACATCTTTATACTTATTCAAAATCTGTTGTAACAAAAACAGTTAGGGGTAAAAGATCATCATCAATGTACTCATTCAAAAAACTATTCTCAAATAAAACAGTTATGGATGAAAGATCTAAATCCTTGTATTTGTTCAAAAAACTATTATCAAATAGAAATAGTTACGAATAAGAAAACATTTCCCTCGTACTTATTAGAAAATTGTTTCCAAAATAGTTGCGGGTTTATAAAAACGGTTACTAGTAAAAAACAGTCGTTTTCTTGTATTAATATCGAAAAACGGTTACCTATAAAAAAAAGTTACGAAATATAAGAGTATATCAAATCTGTTAAACAAAAACAGTTGCAAACATGAGTTTTAGACTATAACCAAACACATGTAAAATGTCATGGAAGTTCAAACAAAAAACTTTCCTTGGAAACATTCTTAAACATGTGTAAAATTCCTATCACTCTATTGCATTATCATGAAGTTGAGACGTCTTCTTCATGCTAATTATAAAGGGACCTCTTCCATAAACTAAGACTATTACAAAAAGGCACACATTTAATATGACACCGTGCCTATTACAAAAAAGGTACGAGTAGTCTAAAGCATTCCCCATGCAAAACTCGAAGGTAAAACTAAAACCTCGAAAAATGAAGCATGCAAAAGACTTAAAGAGTGAAACAGAAACTCAACAAAAGTCGAACTAACATTTATATATTAAAACGGCTAAAACTAAGTATTAACTTATACTTAGCCGTATAAAATTTTTATATACATTGTGGTGCCCCTAAGTTGTCATTTGGGGACTTAAAGGAAATCCAAATTTACCCCCGATGGGACTGGGGGTAACCACCAATTGATACAAAGAAAAAGTAAAAAAAAGGATAAACCAACTAAATCTTTTCAAGAGAGGGGTTGACTTCAGTGGCAGAAGGAGCGGGAGCAACTGGGGATGAAGAGGCATGAGCGGCTGGAATCTCACCATCAGGTGAAGAGAGGTTATGACCTTGTTGAGCCTTCTCCATGGCTTCCTTAGTTTTGGCTATTTCAGCACTAAGGTCAAAACCCTCTTGATTCATTTTCATCAATGTGTCAAGGCGAGAATTCATATACGCCCAACTCACATCGACAGCAGCCACCTCTTCCAAATCTTCATAATCCTTTTCCCATACTTGAAGCTCAGCTCTCAATCCCTTCTTCTCCGCTTCCGCAGCTTCATGGGCGACCTTTAATGGAACAATCGACTCCTCTAAAGTTTGAGCTTTGTCTAACACCCTACGAAGGTCTTCTTGAGTACGAGTGAGTGATTGCACGAGCTCGCCTGAGTATTCCTCCTTCTACCCCAACAAGTTCTTCAAGTCTCTAATCTCCTCTAAGGCACGGGACAGCTGCTCCGCGAATGAAGATTCTAGAACACTCTTATCTTTATCAGCCTGACTGCAAAAAGCCCTCTCCACTGCCAATTCTGCTGCTATGAGTCTCATTTGCCGCTTCAAGGTACTCTTTTCCACTTCTAAAGCATCCATGTCAATCCTTAAGCTATCATACTGTACTCTCCAATTATCAACATCGGCCTGCAACTCTCTTGTCTCTTGGTCCGTGTTTGAAATCCTCTTCATAAGCTCCATGCCTATAAGGTTAATCTACAAGAAATAAACCAGTCAAATATGGTAAATTTCATATACGAGAGTGAAAGAGGATAACTTGCATCATACCTTCAAAGAAGTATGCACGACCTCATTGGCCCATGTAAGAGCACCGTGGCTGGCTAGATTTGCTTTCTCAGAGGGACCTATCAAAGGCTTGAGCCATACATCGGGCTCACCCATTTTCTTGAAAAGATTCCCCTCAGCTGGAACCTCTATTACCACGTGCCGTATCTCTCTGCTGGAAGACCCTACTTCCCTAACTGAAGGCATGGAAGCAGGCAAAGATGGAACATCAATAGGACAGAAGGTTGAGGAGCTGGAGAAGCCACAAGCAAAGAAGCAGGCACGAAGAGTTGAAGAGTTGAAGAACTTACAGGCGAAGCAATAGCAGAATTTGAAATAGCCAAAGGAATAGACGAAACAACTTCTCTCAAAGAAGAAGGAAAGACAACAGCCAGAGGGACGTCGTCAGGAGCAAGATCAACACCCTCGTGAATAGGGGAATGTGAAACATCATCAAAAACAGGGTGCTCAATCACATACACGGAAGGCAAGGTTGAGGCTGTAAGCTCATCATCTAAAACCATTTTCCTACTTCGTGGCCTGTGCACTAAAGCACCCTCTTCTTCCTCTTCTACGGAACGAGACTCACTAATCTTCCTCTTCGAGGAAGATGAACCAACAATAATTTCCTGGGCCTGAGCCAAGGACATCTTTGGAATAGATGAAGCAGACACCCCACGAGCCGAGAACCCTATTAAAAAGGGAAAAAAGTTTTACAAAAAAAAAAGACGCGAGTAAGGAAAAAAGCAAGAACAAAAGCTTCACTTACCGTGGGTCTTTACTTGCCAACCATACCTCCCAGCGAGGTACTTCCAAGATCTCTCTTCTGAAGGAGCAACAGATAACAATTTTTCTACCCAATCACGAATATCGGAGACATTCTCAACAGTATTCATGATTGCTGAGAGAAGAAAAAAAAAGATATGGTGTTAAATAAAACATCTCAAGTCAAAACAAGAAAAAGTAAATGTGAGCTAAAGCATACTCACGTGCGCGATTCCACTTCTCAGGGAAGGGAAGATTTTCTTCACCCACTAAACCAACAGTGGGTACAGCAACATACCGGAGGTACCAACCCCTATCCTTATCATCTCCAGGGGTTACCAGCACTCTTTTTCTTCTAGCAGTCAGAGTAAAAACCCCTTCACGAAATAAGGTAGGAGAGTAGAGGTGAATAAGATGGTTGAAGGTAAAAGGAACCGAGGCTAAAGAAGCCAAACTCCTAAGACATGCGACAACTCGCCACACAAGCGGGCCAACTTGTCCTAAGCAGATATTGAAAAAATGGCAAAACTCAATTATAACTGGGTCAATGGGGGGTCTAAACCCTAAAGTGAAAGGATACGTATAAACAAAATAATATCCCATCTTGTAAGACGTTATTCTTTGATTACTATTCGGAATATAGACAGGAAAGTCAGACTTCCAAAAGCACTACTTCCGAACAAGGGAAATCTGACCCTCAGTTATAAGGGTTGGATATCTTTCGACACTATTAAAAGAAGAAGATTGATCTACAAGAACTTGACTGTCCCTAGTAAAAACAAACTCAGCAGGGACAATTTCATCGACTCTAGGTACACGAAGGCGTTCGCCTCTACCTCTAGAAAAAGACCGAGAAACCCTAAATCTCGGAGAAACTGGAGATCTAGTGGAAGGAGGAGGAACTATCTGAGAAGAAGAGGAGCCCCTCGAAGGAGTGGATCCTAGACTTCTAAGTCTACCACCCCTCCGACTCCTAGTCGGAGCAGAAGATGGCGCTTAACTTTCAATATCTATTACTCTTTGAGGTTGGTTTGAAGAAAACATGTTTACAAAGGCAAAGACGAAAGTTCTTTACAGAAGACAAAGTTAGAAAAGTATTTCNATTCAAGGAAAAGCGGCGGCAAAATATTTCCGCCATAAATGAATATACACTTACCAAATATCAATCGTTAAATATATGGTAAGTGGGGGGACTATCTGTATTGGTAAAAAAGAGTTTCACACGTAAGCCATCTTTTAACAACTCAGCCAGTCACGTGGTCACAGGAAAACGCGACAGCTGGATGTGATTCTTTGAAGAGGTACGATACAAAGAGGAACGGTTCAGTAAACCCACGAACTTATCAGCCACGGGAAACTCAACTTGATCAAAACAGGAGAGATGCACGGTCAGAATGAATCTAGACAAAGCTATGGGCAGATTAGAGGACCCACAATTGATTACTCGAACGTTATGTAACCGAAACCCAATTATGGTTATCCTTTATAATGCCTCATTAATGTCATAATTAGTCATTAATGAGTAACCGTAGAAGAGTCGTACGTTATAAGAATATCCTATATAAGGGAGGGGAATACAGCTTATAAAGGCATCTGATTCTCGAATACAATCAACTTCGATTTTCTATATTTCTGCAATATTGTCTATTATTCATTTTTCTCCATTACCTTGATTATCAGTAACCCGTATTCATCTTAAAAAATAAGCTTTAGTCAAAGGGTCTAATTCTTTGGTTAAACACTTATCCTATATGCGCATGATAAATTGTTACTGAATCCATGGATATTGATATGACAGATATTTGGGGGAAGATGAAGTAGTAATTATTTATTTACTTCCAGTATTTACTTGGATTTCAGTGCCTTATATATTTGTTGCTTCACTACCTTTATATGCCTACCGTTTTCATCATATTCTGTTAAATTATAATGTTGGACCTTAGTGAGTGTCAAGTCGACCTCTTGTCACTACTTCTTCGAGATTAGACGGGATACTCACTGGGTACATATCTATTTATGTACTCATGCTACACTTTTGTACTTAATTGTACAGGTTTTGAGGCTGGTGCATCTGGTTGTCAGACCAGAGCTTGATTATGATTATAGAAGGGCCTGACTTCACGGTGAGCTTCTTCTCCTGGCGATCTCCGGCAGCACCATGGAGTTTCTTTTGCTTATTTCCCGTCTATTTCTTTCAGACAGTTGGACTGTATATTATATCTTTTGTATATTCTGTTAGTATGCCCGTAGGACTTGTTTCACTAGTTCATGGCACACACATGGTAGTTATTATGGATTACGGGTCTGTATATATATTGGCTCACGCCTCCTTATGACTGCTTTTGATTAAAACTGGCTCATTCCCCTTTTTGACTTATATTTTAAGCTTTAAAAACTTGGTATATGTTGAAATGTTTAATCAAATAAGAAAGAACCCTTAGTAAATTGAGTGTTGTCTTTCCCGACCCCACTGTTGGGCGCTATCACGACCTGAGTCAGGGTTTTGGGTCGTGACATGAAGTCGTAATTTACGATCACATCCCAAAATAAAGTCTACTAGCGTGTGTGTGCCAGGAACTAGTGTCACAAGTCTACATGCATCTAGTAGAATAATATCAAAAGAATGAAAGTCTGTCCTACTGTCTGAGTAAGTATAGACAGAAATAACAAAAGAATAGCTCCTAAGTGTTGCTGGAAATCACCAAGAAGAGCAGCTCACCGTGAAGCCTCGACCAGTAAAACTTCGGAACGAGCTCTGGACTGGAACCCAGATGCACTTGCCTCAGAACCTGTATAATTAAGTACAGAGCGTAGCATGAGTACATAAACAATATGTACCCAGTAAGTATCCCTCCTAATCTCGAAGAAGTAGTGACGAGAGGTCGACTTGACACTTACTAGGGTCCAAACAGAGGATTTAAGTGATGATTTAAAAGGGGACAACAAGTAAGCATGGATAGTAAGAAAATTAATATTGAACCGTAATAAAATCCGAATATGAAATGAAGCATCAATTTACAAGTTTTTAGTTCGATCCTCCAGGATGATTCACAGCTCAACAGTCACAAACAATATCAGGCAAATAGCATGTGCATAGTGGAATAAGGACATCTAGCCTAGGCCAACATAATAATAATAATTATGCACTGCCGAAGGGTCGAACAACGCGAACCATAGATGCATCTATCAATAACCGTTGTGGCGTACGGCCCGCTCCCATGAGAGTAGGGGAAAGAATCACTCCCCTCGCGGGATATAAATTGTGAAGCGGTCGCATGCAAACACAACATCTTTCTTTCAATTCTTTTCAAATAGCAAATCCTTTAAAGAATCAAATTCTTGGTTTTCTTAAAAACAAAGGTGCATACAATGAAGCTACAAAGCATATAACTCAATTTAATGGAATTCACATGGCATGGTGTGGGCCTAACTACCCTGACATAACAATAATAGTCACTACGCACGGGCTCTCGTCACCTCGCACGTACGTAGTCCCCCACAATAATGACACATAATCATTTAATTCACCTATGGGGAAAATTCCCTCGTATAAGGTTAGAAAGGAGACTTACCTCGTGTCAAGTCTACTTCCCGGGTCAAGAATGCACTCGAAACTCCAAATTCGTCACCCAATGACTCGTAACTAGTCAAATATTGCATAAATAAATCAATAAATACTCAAAAGTATGAAATTTACCTATTTAAATGATTGTTTCAACCTACATTGCAAAATCCCAAAATACACCCCCGGGCCCACATGCTCGGGTTCCGGAAATTTTTGAAGGAAAATATCACTCATGGCCTAAGGATCAATATTATATATATTTTGTTTGATTCCTCAACAAATTTCTTGGTCATTTCCCATTTTTTGTCAAAAATCTAGGTTTTTACTCTAACCCATGGTTTCAACTAATTGTGGTGTTAATCTACCTAACAATTCAATTAATAAGCTAAATTCATAGTAGAAATTACTAAACTCTCAGTAGTTAGGTCGAATACCCTCCTTGCATGCCCTCAAAATCGCCCAAGAATGAAGAAGAAGTGTTCAAAAATGGCTAAGTCCGTGTTTAAAAGGAAGTGCACTGCCTTCAGGCTTTTCGCACCTACGGCTCGAGGACTGCACATGCGGTCTGGCATCTGCGAGGAAATTCTCGCACCTGCGGATGAGGGGAAGGTGGCCTGGTTTCTCACCTGCGGAGCAAAGTCCGCATCTGCGGCTCCGCTTCTGCGGAAAAGGGGTCCGCACCTGCGGAAATTGGCAACTCCCTCAGGAGTCGCACCTGCGAGACTGGGACCGCAGGAGGGGTCTCGCACCTGCGACTGGACCTTCGCAGGTGCGGTCGCACCAGACGTGGTGCACTACCAATCATTTTAGGCTGGATTTTGCCTCGCTCGATGCTCGAATGGCATCTGGGCCCACCCGAGACCCCGTCCAAATATACCAATAAGTCCTAAATCATAATACGGACTCGCTTGAGCCTTCGGAACACCCAAAATAGCGCTAAATCTAAAAATCACACCTCAAAACCTATTGGATCAAACTTAAGAACTTCAAGTTTCTGAATTCGCTTTCAACATGTCGAACCATACCTATACTACTCGGAATGACACCAAATTTTGCGAGCAAGTCATAAATGACATAACGGAACTATTCCCGGTTCGAAATTCCATTCGGACCTCGATAACACAAAAACACGTTCTAAACCTTGATTTGAACTTAAAGGCATTCTTACATCACTATTAGGCGCCGAAATGCTCCCGGGTAATCCAAAACCCGTTCCGAACACATGCCCAAGTTTGAAATCATCATACGAACCTACTGGAATTTTCGGATCTCGATTCCGGGGTCATTTACTGAAAATGTTGACTGAAGTCAAACTTGGCCTTTAAGGCCAGCCTTAAGGAACTAAGTGTTCTTATACTACTCCAAACTCCTCAGAACCTCGAACCACCAGTCCCCGCAAGTCATAAATCAGTAAGAACATCTACGGGGAGTCTCATTTAGGTGCACGGGTTCCTAGAACACAAAACGACCAATCGGGTCGTTACATGTATGGTTTCCCCCTGATCGGAAATTTAAGAATAAGATGTTCAATGCCATTTTCAGAGAGGAACCCTATCAACTTTCTAATATAAGTAAAGTCCTCCAAATACGGAATTGAGAGTGTAAACTGTTTAACTGGTCCTTCATGAAGGGTCAAAATGTGGCGGATAATATTTTCAAAGTAACTCGTTTGGTGTATTTTCCAAAGTGTTTGATCAAGAGTAAATTGTGGAAGTCAACGCCATTTATATCTCCATTTCCTTGATAAGATGCTTGTTTTCACAGCATCTGGTAAAGGCATACGTATAAGAATATCATCAAGTACTTCCTCTGGAAGGTTGCTGAGGAAATCGAAAGGTAAAGTTCCACTGCAAACGCTTTTGTTAACTGGCGGCATCATATTAGGATTAGTGTTATAGGGATCGAAAAAACTAATGAGAATAGTACTCCCAATTTAAGATTAAATTAAATCAATGGAACAAGAAAAAGAATCAAGAAACATGTTGAAATTATGAAGATGGAGCGTCAAGGGAGCATTGGCGATCCACACTCCACAGACTTAAAATTTTAGGCGGATCAATTCTTATAGTTATACAGAAAATTTTAGGATTCCAATATATAAACATGAAAGCACATAAAACAAAAAATGGTTAATAGGTGTTTTTGTCACGACCCAAAATCCTAACTCAAGTCGTGATGGCGCCCAACAGCGGGGTCGGGCAAGCCAACACTCAATTTACTAAGGGTTATTTCTTATTTGATTAAACATTTCAACATATACCAAGTTTTTAAAGTTTAAAACATAAATCGAAAAAGATAATTAGCCAGTTTTAATCAAAAGCGGTCATAAGGAGGCGTGAGCCAATATATATACAGACCCGTAATCCATAATAACTACCACATGTGTGCCAGGAACTAGTGTTACAAGTCCTATGGGCATACTAACAGAATATACAAAATATATAATATACAGTACCACTGTCTGAAAGAAATAGACGGGAAATAAGCAAAATAAAACTCCATGGTGCTGCCGAAGATCGCCAGGAGAAGCAGCTCATCATCAAGTCAGGTCCGACTATAATCAGAATCAAGCTCCGGTCTGACAACTAGATGCGCCAGCCTCAGAACCTGTACAATTAAGTACAGAAGTGTAGCATGAGTACATAAATAGATATGTACCCAGTGAGTATCCCGTCTAATCTCGAAGAAGTAGTGACGAGAGGTCGACTTGACACTCACTAAGGTCCAACAATATAATTTAACAGAATATGATGAAAACAGTAGGCATGTAAAGGTAGTGAAGCAGCAAATATATAAGGTACTGAAATCCAAGTAAATACTGGAAGTAAATAAACAATTACTACTTCATCTTCCCCCAAATATCTGTCAAATCAATATCCATGAATTCAGTAACAATCTATCATGTGCATGCGGGATAAGGACAACCGGCCTGATCCATAAAAATAATAATATATGTGCACTGCCGAGGGTCAAACGGCTCGAACCATAAGTACATCCTTACCATAAAATAATCATATTTATGCACTGCCGAGGGTCGAACGGCCCGAACCATAAGTTCATCTTTGCCATAAAATAACCATATCTATGCACTGCCGAGGATCGAACAGCCCGAACCATAAGTGCATCTTTCAATCCGTCGTGGCGTATGACCCGCTCCTATGAGAGTGGGGGAAATCACACTCCGCTCGCGGAATGTAAATTGCGAAGCGGTCACATGCACACACAATATTATTTAAAAATTACTTTCCATAATCAGCTCCTTCAAATTATCAAATTCCATAAATCTCAGGGAAACAATGCTACATATCACATGAATTCATAACATATAATTCATTACGAGGAAGGACACAAGGCATGATGTGGGCCTAACTACCCGGACATAATAATAACAGCCGCTACGTATGGACTCTCGTCACTCTGTATGTACGTAGCCCCCACAAACATCACACATAGCATTTAAATCACCTATGGGGACAATTCCCTCTTACGAGGTTAGAAAGGAGACTCACCTCGTGTAGAATCTACTTCCCGGACCAAGAATGCGCCCGAAACTCCAAACTCATCACCCAAGGACTAGAAACTAGCCAATGTTATACAAATATATCAAATTATACTCAAAGAATGGAATTCTCCTACTTATTTAGTCAATTCATCATTCTTGAAGAAATCCCAAAATCCACCCCCAGGCCCGCACGCTCAGATTCCGAATATTCTCAAAGTAAACTCTCACCCATAACCTAAAGATCGTTAATATATGATTTCATAGCCAATTCACGGGTAATTCTCTAAATTCTCGAAAGACCTAGGTTACTACCCAAATCCATAATTTTTCACATTAACTACCTTTAGGGTAGAACTTACTTACCTTTCAGTAGCTAGGTGGATTGGCCCTTTCCTAAGCTCTCTAGGTCGACAATGGTGGAAGAAAAATGGAGAAAATGAACATTTCCCGTGCTTTAAAAGAACACACCGCCTACAGTGGTTCCACACCTGCAGTCTCGCACCTGCAGCAATAGCACGCACCTGCGGAAAATGGGACAAGGGCCTGGGATCGCACCTGCATGCAGGGTTTCGCACATGTGGCTCCGCACCTGCGGAAAAGAGCCCGCACCTGCGAGAATTGGGAAGCCCACCTGGGGTCGCACCTGTGAGTCTGGGACTGCAGGAGCGGTCTCGCACCTGTGACTGGGCAACCGCACCTGCGGTCACACCAGATCAGGTGCACCAGCAACTGCTTCAGCTGGGTTTTTTTTTCTTGCCTCGTTTGGTGCCCGAAGGCACCTGGGCCCACCCGAGCACCCGTCCAAATATACCAACAAGTTCCAAATCATAATACAGACTCGCTCGAGCCTTCGGAACATCCTCAACAACGCTAAAACTCAAAATCACACCTCAAAACCCCTAGAATCAAACTTAGGAACTTTAAGTTTCTTGAATTCGCTAACAATGCACCGAACCGACCTATACTACTCGGAATGACACCAAATTTTGCATGCAAGTCATAAATGACATAACGGAACTATTCCCGATCTCAGAATTCTGTTCGGACCTCGATAACACAAAAATACACCTCAAACCACAATATGAACTTAAGGAAACCTTTATTTCAATATTCGGCGCCAAAACGCTCTCGTGTCATCCAAAACCCATTCCGAACATACGCCCAAGTCCGAAACCGTCATACGAAGCTACCGGAACAGTCGAAACTAGATTCCGAGGTCGTATACTCAAAATGTTGACCGAAGTCAAACTTGGCCTTAAAGGCCAACCTGAAGGAACCAAGTGTTCCAATATCGTTCTAAACACTTCCGAATCTCGAACCACCCATCCCCGCAAGTCATAAATCACAATAAGCCGCTATGGAAAGTTTCATTTAGGGGAACAGGGTCCGATAATGCAAAACGACCAGTCGAGTCGTTACAGCTTTGGTCAATTAAGGGTAGTGGTTACTTTTATTGAGTGAGGGGTCGGAAGATCGAATCTCACCCTTAACATGGTCAATTTTAATTTCTTCCTTTCACCTTTTTTTTATAAAAAAAAAGTTAAACCAGTAGGTACATTTTTTATGTACTTTATTTATTTCATTTTTCAAACTAATTTTTCCCTGAATTTTATTTACCTTCCCCCATTTTTATTTTACCTAATAATTCTATATAACAAAGAAAGAAAGAAACTCCAAAGTTCGACCTCTTATACAAATAAATATTTCCCCTAGAGTAACAAAATCAATAATAGTTCCATTAGTATGGTTAAAGACAATAGCCATTTATAGTATAGTCGTATATACAATTTCATTCATTAAGGCCATACGTATCGGCCAATGGAAATCATATAAGTCTACCGAATAAGGTTGTAGTAGTCATATGACCTATGCTAATTATATCGTTGTGATTCATAGTTATATTATAGCCGTTTATATAATTTCATACATAAGGGCATACGTATCGGCCAATGACAACCATAAGAGTCCACCGACTAAGGTTGTAGTAGTCATATGACCTATGCTAATTATATCGTTGTGATTCATAGTTATATTATAGCCGTTTATATAATTTCATACATAAGGGCATACGTATCGGCCAATGACAACCATAAAAGTCCACCGACTAAGGTTGTAGTAGTCATATGACCTATGCTAATTATATCGTTGTGATTCGTAGTTATATTGTAGCCGTTTATATAATTTCATTCATTAAGGGCATACGTATCTGTCTATAGCCACCCATTAAAGACAATAGTCGCTTATAGTATAGCCGTTTATATAATTTCATACATTAAGGGAATACGTATCGGCCAATGGCAACCATATAAGTCCACCGACTAAGGTTGTAGTAGTCATATGACCTATGCTAATTATATCGTTATGATTCGTAGTTATATTGTAGCCGTTTATATAAGTTCATTCATTAAGGGCATACGTATCTGTCTATAGCCACCCATTAAAGACAATAGTCGCTTATAGTATAGCCGTTTATATAATTTCATACATTAAGGGAATACGTATCGGCCAATGGCAACCATATAAGTCCACCGACTAAGGTTGTAGTAGTCATATGACCTATGCTAATTACATCGTTGCGATTCATAGTTATATTATAGCCATTTATATAATTTCATTCATTAAGGGCATACGTATCGGCCAATGGCAACCATATAAGTCCACCGACTAAGGTTGTAGTAGTCATATGACCTATGCTAATTACATCGTTGCGATTCATAGTTATATTATAGCCATTTATATAATTTCATTCATTAAGGGCATACGTATCGGCCAATGGCAACCATATAAGTCCACCGACTAAGGTTGTAGTAGTCATATGACCTATGCTAATTACATCGTTGCGATTCATAGTTATATTATAGCCATTTATATAATTTCATTCATTAAGGGCATACGTATCGGCCAATGGCAACCATATAAGTCCACCGACTAAGGTTGTAGTAGTCATATGACCTATGCTAATTACATCGTTGCGATTCATAGTTATATTATAGCCATTTATATAATTTCATTCATTAAGGGCATACGTATCGGCCAATGGCAACCATATAAGTCCACCGACTAAGGTTGTAGTAGTCATATGACCTATGCTAATTACATCGTTGCGATTCATAGTTATATTATAGCCATTTATATAATTTCATACATTAAGGGCATACGTATCGGCCAATGGCAACCATAAAAGTCCACCGACTAAGGTTGTAGTAGTCATATGACCTATGCTAATTATATTGTTGTGATTCATAGTTATATTATAGCCGTTTATATAATTTCATTCATTAAGGTCATACGTATCGGCCTATAGCCACCCATTAAAGACAATAGCCGTTTATAATATTGTTGTTTATATAACTTCATACATTAAGGGCATACATATCGGCCACTAGCAACCATATAAGTCCACCGACTATGGTTGTAGTAGTCATATGGTCTATGCTAATTATATCGTTGTGATTCATAGTTATATTATAGCCATTTATATAATTTCATTCATTATGGTCATACGTATCGGCCAATGGCAACCATATAAGTCCACCGACTAAGGTTGTAGTAGTCATATGACCTATGCTAATTACATCTATATAATTTCATACATTAAGGGCATACGTATCGGCCAATGGCAACCATAAAAGTCCACCGACTAAGTTTTTAGTAGTCATATGACCTATTCTAATTATATCGTTGTGATTCATAGTTATATTATAGTCGTTTATATAATTTCATTCATTAAGGTCATACGTATCGGCCTATAGCCACCATAAAAGTCCACCGACTAAGGTTGTAGTAGTCATATGACCTATGCTAATTATATCGTTGTGATTCATAGTTATATTATAGGCGTTTATATAATTTCATACATTAAGGGCATATGTATTGGCCAATGGCAACCATATAGGTCCACCGACTAAGGTTGTAGTAGTCATATGACCTATGCTAATTACATCGTTGCGATTCATAGTTATAATATAGTCGTTTATACAATTTCATACATTAAGGGCATATGTATCACCCAATGGCAGCCATATAAGTCCACCGACTAAGGTTGTAGTAGTCATATGACCTATGCTAATTACATCGTTGCGATTCATAGTTATAATATAGTCGTTTATACAATTTCATACATTAAGGGCATACGTATCGGCCAATGGACACCATAAAAGTCCACCAACTAAGGTTGTAGTAGTCATATGACCTATGCTAGTTATATCGTTGTGATTCATAGTTATATTATAGCCGTTTAAATAATTTCATACATTAAGGGCATATGTATCACCCAATGGCAGCCATATAAGTCCACCGACTAAGGTTGTAGTAGTCATATGACCTATGCTAATTACATCGCTTCGATTCATAGTTATATTATAGCCGTCTACATAATTTCATACATTAAGATCATATGTATCGGCCTATAGCCCCTATATAAGTCATTCACTAATATGATTGTAGTGATCATATAACCTATGCTAATTATATCATTGTGATTCATAATAATTGACTGTTTATATAATAGTCGTTTATATAATTTAATTCATTAAGGTCATACGTATCGTCCTGTAGCAACCATATAAGTCCATTCACTTACATGGTTGTTGTCATATAACCTATGCTAATTATATCGTTGTGATTCATAGTAATATCGGCCGCTTGTATAATAGCCGTCTATATAATTCCATTCATTAACGTCATATGTATGACCTTATTTATATAATAGTAAATATATATTTATATGTGTTTTTTGGTTAATCTTAATTATAATAAAAGGAAAATCATGATTAAATTTTAGGACTAATGTATTCTAGCTTCTTTATTAGGAGGGAAAACAAGATGACATTTTTGGACTAAAATTTTAAATACAATTTTCGGAGGGAAACAAAGGGAAACGTAAAAATATGATTGGAGGGAAATTGAACGTTTTTACTCTTTACATATCTCTTACACACAAGAACAACATCTCCAACTCTCTAAACAAAATAGATACTCTAAACATGAATGCTAATGGATGGATTGAAGAAGAATTATATCCACGGTTTCAGATGAAAGTGCCCAAATCGTACATTAAGCGTGATTATCTGGTAATTTTATTTTTATTAAATTTTCACGATTTATTAATTGTTGATTATCCCAACTAGAAATGAACCCTAAACCTTATCTTTACATTATGTTCTTGCAGTTTCTTCCAAAGAGTATTTGTGGCTATCTTCCTCCTATTTTGGTTAAAACAATGCTTCGATGTAATGGGAAGGAATGGGCTGTGACTCTCACAAGTGGTGTTCGGAGAAGATTCGTCAATGGGTGGAAACAATTTATTGTTGAAAATAATATGAAGAAAGGGAATGTTCTTCTCTTTGAACTAGTTCAGGGTACATCAGGGGATGTGTCACGACCCAAATCCAATAAAGGTCGTGATGGCGCCAGACTCCGCTGTCGGGCAAGCCAACAAAAAGGAGTTAACTAAATCTTTATTTTATTACTCTTGAACTCATTCCTTTTCACTACATTAAATTATAATTAACGAACTTCCACTAAGTAAATGTCACGACCCAAAATCTATTAAGATCGTGATGGCGACGGACACCAATCGTCAGGCAAGCCAATCATTAATTAGTTGAAATAAATTCTTGTTTTAACATTTTTGAAATCATTACCTTTAACTTATTACGTAATAACTAAACAAAAATCCGTTAAGCAAATACGATGGTTTAAATATTCCATTTTAGCAAATATATCCCAAACACATCCCAGAACCCGGTGTCACAAGTGCATGAGCAATTTCTAAGAATTTATACAATCATTACAAAGCTTGTCCGAGATACAAATTGGACAATGGAATTCAAAACAAAATGAATACAATTCTGTCAGCTGCGGATCGCCTCCGGATGATGCAGCTCGCCTAAGTCTCCAAACCAGCCACATCGCTGTAAAAGTACCTGTGCAATAAAAATGCACAGCAAGTGTAGCATGAATACGAAAACAACGTGTACTCAGTAAGTATCCCGCCTAACCTTGGAGAGTTAGTGACGAGAGGTCGAATTAGACACTTGCTAGAAGTCAATTTAGCATAATCAAGTGAGACACTAAGCATGTATGTCATAGGCAATTAATTTAAAATCAGGAATAAATAATATCAACTCCTTCCACATTTAACACTTTAAATCTTCGTCATTTCAGTTGACAATTTAAATCATAATCCGGGATAAGAAACATCAGACTTATTTCACATTTTACAAATCAATCCTTCTTCTTCTGAAGAGGCCAATAAACATGTATAAGTCACAGGAAATACGCAGCATTTATCATGCGCAAACAAAGTGCCGAGGGTCGAACGGCACGGACCAACAATAATAAATTGTGCACTGCCGAGGGTCAAACTGCCTGAACCATAGATGCATCTATCTTCCCTGCTCGCGAATCGATTATGCGACACGGTTATACATAAATACAGGGTTATCCTGCTCGCGAATCATACCTGCGACTCAGGCACCCATAGATACACATAAATTCAGGGTTATCTTGCTCGCGAATCATACACACGACTTAGGCACCCATAGATACACATATTCACACAATAAGTCCACGTTTTTATCAAGAGAGCAGCTACTCAGGAAAATGGTAAAATTCTTCTTAAAGGAAGATGAAAAATAGCTTTTAAATCTTTGTTTTGAAACTCATTTGCCAAGTTTTATAATATTCAATAATATAACCTTATCAGGAATACAATTATCCACGTAGGAATCAATTCTCTTTCTAAATGATTAAGAGAGGTACACTCTAGTCTTCTTAGGAAATAATTTACCGATTCAATAGCATTAATAGTTTAATATTATGGGCAGGATCACATGTACAACACGTAAAGCATGCTAGTGGGTCCTAGACTACCCGGACATGGCATAGTAGTACCTATGCACAGACTCCCGTCACCTCGTGCGTACGTAGCCCCCGCACATAGTAGCACATTTTTAATTAGTTCACCTAGGGGGACAATTCCCCCTCACAAAGTTAGAAAGGAGACTTACCTCGCTCCGAAATTCCATAACCGGCTTCCAAGCCCTTCCGACGACTCCAATGGATGCACAACGCCCCAAAATTACCAAAAAATGGGCAAGCAATAAAAATTCATTCTAATACTCGTAACAAATTCAAATTATATACTTTCCTAACTCCGCTCAGTGAATTGACCAAAATGCCCTCGGGACCACTTGCCCGGATTCCGAAATTTTTCTCGAAGATATACCCTACCCATAGTCTTACTAACTCAAATATGCAATTTACTCTAAATTCCATGCTCAAGTTCGTGGTAGAAATCCAAAATACAAATTTTTAGGTCTTTCCTCCAAAATCCCAATTTTCCTACTAATTTCCATGTTTAGTTCATGTATAATCCTTGTATTAATCTTAAAAACATGAAGAAATTACTTACCCTGAAACACACCCGAGGCCCCCGGGACCTCATCCAATCACACGAATCAGTCCCATAACATCCCACGGACTTGCTCGAGGCCTCAAATCACATCAAACAATGTTGAAACCACGAATCGCACCCAAGTCCAAACTTTATGAACTTTGAAATTTTTAAACTTCCACATCTGATGCCGAAACCTATCAAATCATGTCCGATTGACCCCAAATCTTGCACACAAATCATATTCGATATTACGGACCTGCTCCAACTTTCGGAATCACATTCCGATCCTGATATCAAAATTTTTGCTTCCGATCGAATTTCTCAAAAACCTTCAAATTTCTATCTATAGCCAAATGACCTACGGACATCCGAATTCACTTCCGATCGCGCTCCCAACTTCAAAATCACCATATGGAGCTACTCCTAGGATCGGAATCCCAAACGAACATCAATAACACTGAAATGCGCTTCAAGCCAAACTTAGGAAATTTCTTCAAAAATGCTGACTTCCACAATATACGCCGAAACACTCCCGGGTTATCCAAAACCCGATCCGGACATACGCCCAAGTCCGAAATCATCATACGAACCTGCAGGAACCTTCAACTCCTGATTCGGAGGTCGTTTACTCAAAATTCCAATCTTAATCAATTTCTCCAACTTAAGGCTTCTGAAATGAGAATTTTCTTTCCAATTTGACTTCGAACTTCCCGAAATTCAATTCCTACCACACCTACAAGTCATAATACCTGAAATGGAGTTGCTCGTGACTTCAAACCGTTGAACGACGTGCTAGAGCTCGAAACGATCGGTCGGGTCTACATTCTCCCCCCACTTAAACAGACGTTCGTCCTCGAACGTGCTAAGAGCTGCTTTGGAGTTATCTGAAATCACTATTTAACACCTCGAGCACCTGCCTTGCTACCACAACCCAGTTGAGTATATTAGCTTGATCAAATCTAAAGATTTCTTCTTTTATCCATATAATAAGCTCAGAACCCAGTTCCAACACCTGAAATTTTCCTGCCAGGCCTAGTTCCAATATATAAACACCGTATTACCAGAACATGACTGCATACCCTAGCTGAGTTAGCACCATGCACTGCATAATTCATCATCTGACCACAATGACACTCCCTGAACCTTAATAGCCAAAATTTCACGAATTCGATGCTCCCCAATGCACCTTACGATATATATATATACATCCTGCTGTAATGTTGGCGATACCACCACAACGGTGGAGATGTGTAGAAATTCATAACCAACTGCAGAGTTAACAACTCATTGAATATCTCCTCTTGACTAGAATCATCACCTCATTACAAACCAATAAGGGTAATTTTCCTTTAATGTATTTCACAAAATCTTATCGCACTGATCCCTAATCCAATAACCTCGTCTCACCTAGTATGAATTGTTCAGACAACAAATCACCCCAAACATGACCAACGGTCTCACATGATACCACAATGCGCCAATTGGCCATAACTCGAACATGATACATAAAGGAATGACTCATGAAGGGACTACTCGACTCACGCAACTAATATAAACTTTCTCAGAAAATAGGAAGTAAAACACAAGAAAATAAATATAGGAACCTGACTCATCATCACACTGTTGCGGCGTGCAAACCGATCCAAATAACATACCCGTGGTGACGTGCCACCCGATCCACACATAAAATTTACATAAGAAGATACACGGAGATGAATCACTCACTATTACAAATTACCGAATATCGGTCACAAGCACGCTAAGTGCATAATACCATCATGGGGAAACTGATAAATCCATATGCTACAAAACTTAAGCACAACTGAGGCGCGAGAATTCCATCATATATTCTGAACCACTAATAGGGTGAATACTTCATCATATAGAAGCCTTTTGCTTACCTCAATTGAAGAGAACCACTACAACACACGAGTGAATTCCCACAATCACAATACACACAAATCCTTAAGTAGTGATCTAAACCATCATAAACCTTCCGGGATCCTCCTACACCTGACAGGCCATAATACTTGGATGCTTCCAAATAAAATCTATTTCGACGGCCGACGTGCCTCGCATACACCGGCACAAACCACATGCATAACTTAATCACATCGAAGGAACTGATCACTGCCGTGAATGTGCCATTTTAACCATGGCTAATCAATCTATCTTCTTTTAATCATATTTAATTGCCTCAGGAATAATAGTAAATTCCTTCAACTCATAGTAAACTCAACCCTCACTCATCCCGAGTTACCTTGATTCACAAGACCATGCTGCCTAAATCCTGCAACCCGTCTCACACCCTCCTGAAAACCTTTCTACAACCCAGAGTTTATTTCTCTCACTCCTCCAATACTATCTTGCACACTGCATTTAACATAGAACACTCCAATTATTTTCCCTTTTCTCAGGAATTATACTGCGAAAGCTCGACTCTTAATCATACTGCTGCCTGAAACCCTTAAACGTCGTATTCTTAACTTTCAAATTTATTAGGACCGCTATTGAGAGTCACCCACTCTGACTGGGCCCGAATACAATCAACTCTAAGGATCTTCTTGTACATGAACATCCTCTCAGTGAAACACGTGACTGAGTCATTACCCTTGCAACTCGCCTATGCCTTAAGCATAAATTCTGAATCTTTCCAAGCCTAACCCTGGTCCAATAGGACCCACTTTTGCACACATTCATCAAATCCCATGCACGATCACCATTTTACTCCTTTCCCCTTAGCTAAAATAACTTGCCAACATGCCAACAATCCGCAACCCCATGATAACACAATCCTACAACCCCACTGCAGGTGGTGGGACTCCCCCACTTAGCCCAAAGCTACTCTGTGCACCACTCTAGACCCTGTTGAGATCCTTTCTCCTTTGTTAACATGATTTTTCTTAACCAATCCGTCCAACTCTTCTGAATTCTCTTGTTAGCACTCCATAAATACTTAAATTCTCTAGCATCATTCACACATTCTGCCTCCTACCGAATAGCCACTAGAACCCCTCACAGAGACTTGCCAACCACACAACCGCTAACCTATTCACAGGAGATAACCCACCTGTGGAAATCACCAACTGACACATTCCAACGACGTCGTACTGCACACTCTCTACAACATCAATACCCTATCCTGCGCCCTTCTTCCTATACCAACTTTACCAGTCCGCTCGCTCCTCATGGACGTCTATTAAATGCGCTACAACATCTTCAAATTCACCTCCACACTGTGTCCTTCTTCATTCCTGACAACTTCTCCCTGTTGTATCTATCCTTCCGCCGAAATAACCCATATTTCAACTTAAGCTCGTAGACCCAATCGCCATCCACTAAAACTCTCAAACTTTCCCTCAAGATAGGCAGTTTTCTTACCATTGAAATCCTGTGCTATGCTTCCACTCTCCCACTTGTTAACCTCATTCCTTTAAGCACTACTTGACCTCCTTTCCTTACGCCTGGCCTTTTAGAAATTTTTCCTTCACCTGACACTTCTCACATGTTATCCTTCGCCGTATGTTGTCCAATTAAATATCATTCTCTGCAGCTCTTACACCAGTAGATCGCCGCGACTTCAAACTCTCCGAGGATCATATTCTCGAGCTGCCTTTATTAGAAATAACTATTCATTCCTGACCCACCACGCACCACGATCTCTAACAACCGCTTCTTCAATACTACTTCACAACACTCTAACCCAATGCAACCGAACAAACCATAGCACCGACAGACTTAACACATTCCATACGATCAATGACTATGATTTCACATCACTGGTGAATATCCCACCTTACTTGAAAACACCAAGTCTTACTGCTTTATCAATCCAAAACCTGACCATTTATAGTCCAAATGCCTTTCCTCTGCCGGAACTAAAATGTCGAAATCTAGAAATCAGACTCTGATAAGACCTCCCTTCAAACCATTCATCAGGACCCAACATATGGGCAAGCGTTCTATCATCATATCGACATCGCGCGATAACCAATCGTAAGCACCATCACTACCTGAGCATAGCCTTAAGGCTCTCAGAAACAGAGCTACTGAGCTGAAATAACATATTATCCTTCTGCAGGGCCATAACAACAGCCCCCAACCAATTACACATGGGAAACATCTCGCATCATATCCGGAGCACCATTTTAATTCCTCAAATTCCCGATTCATAGAAAGCGCTTCGTGATGCGTAAGATTGAGCAGGAATAAACATAGGCATAAGCCTTAAAGGAATCAAATCGCGCGAGGAGGAATCAAGCAGGGAAGTACTCCTAACGGCCCTGTAGCCTCTCGAAGATAAGTACAGACGTCTCCGTACCGATCTGCAAGACTCTACTAGACTTTCTCATGACTCGTGAGACCTAAGGGAACCTAGTGCTCTGATACCATGTTGTCACGACCCAAAATCTATTAAGGTCGTGATTGCGTCGGACACCATCGTCAGGCAAGCCAATCATTACTTAGTTGAAATAAATTCCTATTTTAACATTTTTGAAATCATTACCTTTACCTTATTACGTAATAACTAAACAAATATCCATTAAGGAAATACGATGGTTTAAATATTCCATTTTAGTAAATATATCCCAAACACATCCCAGAACCCGGTGTCACAAGTGCATGAGCAATTTCTAAGAATTTATACAATCATTACAAAGCTTGTCCGAGATACAAATTGGAAAATGGAATTCAAAACAAAATGAATACAATACGAGGGAGACTCTGTCAGCTGCGGATCGCCTCCGGATGATGTAGCTCGCCAAGTCTCCAAACCAGCCACATCGCTGTGAAAGTACCTGTGCAATAAAAATGCACAGCAAGTGTAGCATGAGTACGAAAACAACGTGTACTCAGTAAGTATCCTGCCTAACCTCGGAGAGGTAGTGATGAGAGGTCGAATTAGACACTTGCTAGAAGTCAATTTTGCATAATCAAGTGAGACACTAAGCATGTATGTCATAGGCAATTTATTTAAAATCTGGAATAAATAATATCAACTCCTTCCACATTTAACACTTTAAATCTTCGTCATTTCAGTTGACAATTTAAATCATAATCTGGATAAGAAAAATCAGACTAATTTCACATTTTACACATCAATCCTTCTTCTTCTTCTTAACTGGCCATTAAAACTTCCTTAGGCCAATAAACATGTATAAGTCACAGGAAATACACAACATTTATCACGCGCAAACAAAGTGCCGAGGGTCGAACGGCGCGGACCAACAATAATAAACTGTGCACTACCGAGGGTCGAACGGCCCGAACCATAGATGCATCTATATGCCTCGCTTGCGAATCGATCATACGACGCGGTTATACATAAATACAGGGTTATCCTTCTCGCGAATCATACCTGCGACTCAGGCACCAATAGATACACATAAATTCAGGGTTATCTTGCTCGCGAATCATACACGCAACTCACGCACCCATAGATACACATATTCACACAATAAGTCCACATTTTTATCAAGAGAGCAGTTACTCAGGAAAATGGTAAAACTCTTCTTAAAGGAACATGAAAAGTAGCTTTTAAATCTTTGGTTTGAAACTCATTTGCCGAGTTTTATAATATTCAATAATATAACCTTATCATGAATGAAAAGTCATTCTAATACTCATAACAAATTCAAATTATATACTTTCCTAACTCCGCTCAGTGAATTGGCCAAAATGCCCTCAGGCCCACCTGCCCGGATTCTGAAATTTCTCGAAGATATATACTACCCATAGTCTTACTAACGCAAATATGCAATTTACTCTAAATTCCATGCTCAAATTCGTGGTAGAAATCAAAAATACAAATTTTTAGGTCTTTCCTCAAAAATCCCAATTTTCCTACTAATTTCCATGTCTAATTCATGTATAATCCTTGTATTAATCTTAAAAACATGAAGAAATTACTTACCTAGTGATGCTTGGTGGAAAACCCCTCTTTAAGCTCCTCAAAATCGCCCACATCAATGAAATAAATGAAGGAAATGGCCAAAATCCCGTTTAAAAGATCACACTGCCCAGAAAAATCCTCTATGTGGTCGCATAGGCCAACTATGTTGCCCCAGATTTCCTCCTATGAGTTCGCATGCCCGCTCCTGCGTTCGCATAGGCCAAGCGCCTCACAGCCTCCAAAAGCACCCTTGTGCGATCGCACTACACCCCCTGCGGTCGCACAGGCCAATTTTTAGCCCCCATAATTTCTTCTTCGCGATCGCACACTATGGGCCACGGTCGCATAGCACACCAGTGACACCAGAAAATAGCAATAGCAAAACAGAGAAAAATGATCCGAACTCACCCCAAAACACACCAGAGGCCCCCGGGCCCCCGTCCAATCACACGACTCAGTCCCAAAACATCCCACGGACTTGCTTGAGGCCTCAAATCACATCAAACAACGCTGAAACCACGAATCGCACCCAAATCCAAACTTTATGAACTTTGAAATTTCAAACTTCCACATCTGATGCCGAAACCTATCAAATCACGTCCGATTGACCCCAAATCTTGCACACAAGTCATATTCAACATTACGGACCTTCTCCAACTTTCGGAATTGCATTCCGACCCTGATATCAAAATTTCCACTTCCGATCGAATTTCTCAAAAACCTTCAAATTTCTATCTATAGCCAAATGACCTACGGACATCCGAATTCACTTCCGATCGCGCTCCCAACTTCAAAATCACCATATGGAGCTACTCCTAGGATCGGAATCCCAAACAAACATCAATAACACTGAAATGCGCTTCAAGCCAAACTTAGGAAATTTCTTCAAAAATGCTGACTTCCACAATATACGCCGAAACACTCCCGGGTTATCCAAAACCCGATCCGGACATACGCCCAAATCCAAAATCATCATACGAACCTGCAGGAACCTTCAACTCCTGATTCGAAGGTTGTTTACTCAAAATTCCAATCTTAGTCAATTTCTCCAACTTAAGGCTTCTGAAATGAGAATTTTCTTTCCAATTTGACTTCGAACTGCCCGAAATTCAATTCTGACCACACCTATAACTCATAATACCTGAAATGGAGTTGCTCATGACTTCAAACCGCTGAACGACGCGCTAGAGCTCAAACGGCCGGTCGGGCCGTTACAGTAAACAATAATGTATTTAACAAATTTAAATAATGAATAAATCCCTAGTCATCCCAGAACCTGGTGTCACGAGTTCATGAGCAAATTTCTAGGAAATTTACATGTAATAGACTATTTTTCCAGAATACAAACTGCACAAAAGGAAAAAAAATATACAATACATCCGAGGGAGACTCTGTTGGTTGCGGGTCATCTCAAGAGAAACAGCTCTCCTAAGTCTCCATGTCAGCCACACCACTGCGTCAAGCGGGGCCACTAGATATGCATGTACCTGTGCAACAAAAAATGCACAGCAAGTGTAGTATGAGTACGAAAACAACGTGTACTCAGTAAGTAACCTGCCTAACCTCGAACAGGTAGTGACGAGAGGTCGACTTTGACACTTGCTAGAGGTCAATTTAATATAAACAAGGGTGACGCTAAGCATGGATGTCATAATTAATTAACAAATAGTGACAGGAAGGAAAAACTTCTTCCATAATTACAAATTTTAATCTTCGTTATTTCAGTTGAAAACTTATAATTCAAGGACAGTAAACAGTTCAAATCACAGAAAGTACTCAGCAAATATCATGCGCAAGTAATGCCGAGGGTCGAACGGCCCGAACCAGCATAAATGTAAATTGTGCACTGTCGAAGGGTCGAACGGCGCGAATCATACAGGCATCTATTAACCTTTCGTGGCGTACGGCCCGCTTCCATGGGAGTAGTGGAAGAAATAACCCCGCTCGCGGAATATAAATTGCGAAGCGGTAACACATAAGCATACACATTCAAATATTCCACACCGACTATATCGGGAAAACAATTACCCAAGAAAATGACAATTTCTCTTTTAGTGGTCACAAAGATAGTATTTAAATGTTTTCTAGAAATTCATTTGCCAAGTTCGATAAGGTTTAAATATTTTTAAATTTATCAGTAAAGTTACAAGTACGGAAAATAAAACATGCTTTTGGGTCCTAGACTACCCGAACATAACCATAATAGTAGCTACGCACGGACTCTCGTCACCTCGTACGTATGTAGCCCCCACACACAGTAGAACATATTTAATTATTTCACCTATGGGGACAATTCCCTCTTAGAAGGCTAGAAAGGAGACTTACCTCGCTCCGAAGATTCATAACCGGCCTCCAAGCCCTTTGTCACGACCCAAATTTTCCTCCGTTGGGTATCGTGATGGCACCTAGTCTTAAGTACTAGGTAAGCCTAGTATTCATGGAATGAAAACAATAATAAATAGAATCGAATATTTTTCTGAAATAATAATTCTTTACACATTGTATATTCTCAAAACCCGGAAGTACAAGTCATAAGCTTTAAAGGAATTACACTAAAACTCCTAAAATACCATTGTTCAGAAATAAGTACAATAGTGCAAACAAAAATATAAGATGGTGCCTCCAAAACCGCGAACGCTGGAGCAGTTTTACCTTGAGTCTCCACAACAGAAACCGCACTACTAAAAATCAATCGGCCTGCTATGCAAAAACCTGGAATCTGCACAAAAATGTGCAGAAGAGTAGTATGAGCACACCACAGCGGTGCCCAGTAAGTATCAAGACTAACCTCGGTGAAGTAGTGACGAGGACTAGTCAAGACACCACTGGTCTAATAAATTAAACAATCATCAATATAGAAATGGAAGAATATGACATCTATCTAGTGACTACACAATATAGCATTTAACAAAACATTTACAAGGCGGAAGGAAATGCAGCAACAACAACGGAACAACACAATAATAGACAGAAATGATAGACAAAGATACAAGCCAGAAACGGAATACCACAACACAATAAGAACACCAGTAACTCAGCATCACATTATTATTCCACATTAGGCCTTAGCCAACAACCCACTAAATTGGTCAAACCTTCGAGTGAAAACCTTTAAATCGTAAGTTTATATTGAAAGCTTTAAATATAATTGTTTCGAAATAGAGATTTTCCTTTGAAACATACTTTCTCCAGATATATACATTAGGCCTTAGCCAACAACCCACTAAATTGGTCAAACCTTCGAGTGAAAACCTTTAAATCGTAAGTTTATATTGAAAGCTTTAAATATAATTGTTTCGAAATAGAGATTTTCCTTTGAAACATACTTTCTCCATATATATATATATATAGTTTGGAAAGATGAATCTTTAATACATAATTTCCTTCAAAATACATGATTTCCAAATATACTTTCCCAATAAATGACTTCCAAATATCGTTTTCTGCAAGACAAATGCTTTTCAAATATATCTTTGAAATAAAAGTCCTTCAGACATAATTTTCTTCAAGGCAAATACTTTTTTTCAGCTATACTTTTCAATAAAATCTTTCTATCATAATCTCCTCAGGATAAATCTACCGGAACTCAGTCTATAACTCAGAATTTGTCATGCAGTACAGGGGGAAAGCTCCCGGAATCTCGTCTGTAGTCCCAATTTAAATATGCAATGCAATACAAGGGGAAAGCTCCCAGAATCTCGTATGTAGTCCCAATTTAAATATGCAATGTAGTACAGGGGGAAAGCTCCCGAAATCTCGTCTGTAGTCCTAATTTAAATATGCAATGCAGTACAGGGGAAAAGCTCCCGGAATCTCTTCCGTATTCCCAATTTAAATATGCAATGCAATACAGGGGGGAAGCTCCCGGAATCTCGTCTGTAGTCCCAATTTAAATATGCAATGCAGTACAGGGGGAAAACTCTCAGAATCTCGTCCGTAGTCCCAATTTAAATATGCAATGTAGTACTGAGGAAAACAACCATAATGCGTCAGAAACAACACACATTGCCACAACAGGCGCAAAAGCAACAAAAGAAAAAATGCAAGGTGCGGCGTGCAAATCAATACAAAGACTTGAATCACAAGAATGGTAAAACTCACTCATAAGAACTAGTCACTGAAGGGAAATACCAAGCACAAGTGAAACGATATAACGACGGGAAAGCAAAACCAATATAGCAACGATTCACAATATTCAAGTCATCAATAAGAAACCAATCATCTCGGCAAGGGAAGCAGCTATACCCAATCTTGCCTAAACAATCAACTAAACCTAAGTATCACTTAAGGGAAAAATCATATAAATCACAATGTACGACTCTCGGGCATTCTTGACACCAACGTATAGATATTCCAATCACTGCTAAACAATTATAGGGAGAGGCTATGCTAATTCTAGTCAAATAGGCAATTTATGAAGGAATATATAGCACGAATGTAGAAAAGATAAAGTCTTCAGTTAAGTCAAATTACGATCAAATAAGAAACAAGGAAAACTAAACAAGAAATTTATAATTTAAGCGGAAAGAGATGAACTAGCAACCGGAACTCAGATATAACAAATACAACTTCATACGCAGGGGATATAAGAACCTAAGAATCCTAAAAGGCCAACCTAGTTGCAAATACGTCCAAGTACGCACTCCTCACCTTGCATACGCGGGGTACAATCAACATAGAAGACTCGAATTCTAAGGGGTAGTTCCCCCACACAAGGTTAGGCAAGATACTTACGTCAACCGCTCGGACCAAACTTGAAATCACGTTCTTGCCACGGGTATCCGAATCCGAATGGCCCAAATCTATTCAATTCGATTACATAATGTAAATATCACTTTAAGGAATCAAAATAGCTAATAAGTTCAAAGCTAATACGCGAAATTAGGAAAATTGCCCAAAACGTCCCCTGGGCCCACATCTCGGAAATGAGTGAAAGTTACAAATTTAGAACACTCATTCACTTATGAACTCACTCGAACAAGAATCATCGAAAACCGACGCCAAAATGTTATTAAATTCTCGGATTTCTAATTGGGGAAGCTTCTTCCCATTTTCATGATTTTTCATCTAAATTCCTTAATTGCATGGAAGGAATTGCTATAGATTAATGATATACAAAGTAAATAAGGTTAGGAATTGTTACCTGTGAAGCCTTTCCTCAAAACCCACTCCAAATCGCCTACACCATAGCTCCAAATTATTTTAGAAGATATGAAATTCCAAGCCCTCGAAATGGATATAAACTGCTCAGTGATTTCCGCATCTGCGCCCCATGGACCGCACCTGCGGAAAAACCATCGCAGGTGCGAAAACCCACTAAAAGGACTGGTGCCAGACCTGCGGAAACCCATCAGCACCTGCGAGAATTGGTTGACCTTGACCAACCCGCACCTGCGAGCCCCTCTTCCGCACCTGAGTGTCTGCATCTGCAGAAAATCCATTGCAAGTGCGGGACACCAGAACCAGCAATGGTTCAATTGCTTCCAAGTTCCAAAAATCACCCGTTGAGCATCCGAAACATCCCCGAGGCCCCGGGGACCTCGACCAAACTTACCAACCAGTCCTAATACCTTGTCCTAACTTAGTCGAGCCTCCAGAACACATCGCATAACCTCACAATCACCAAATATACATGGATTCAACCTTAAGGACTTATGAAATTTCCAAAATCCACAACCAGTGCCGAAAGACGTCAAAACTAGTCTGAATGACCTCAAATTTTACACACATGTCACAAATGACATAATGGACCCACAGCCACTCTCAGAATTCCATTCCGAGCCCGATATCAAGATTTCACCTATCGGCCGAAATCGCCGAAAATCTAACTTCCGCCGAATTACTTCAAATTACTCTACGGACTTCCAAAACCAATTCTGGACGCGCGCCTAGGTCCAAAATCATCATACGAAGCTGTTAGAATTAACCAAAACTCATTCCGATGTTGTTTACACAAAATTCAAACCTCTGGTCAACTTCCATCACTTAAGCTTCAAAAAATAAAATTTTCCTCCCAATTCGACTCCGGATTATCCGGTAACTGAATCCAACCACGCACGCAGGTCGATATACACAAAGTGAAGTTGTTCAAGACCTTATTCCACTGAACGGAGCTTATTTCTCAAAACGATCGGTCGGGTCGTTACACCCTTCCGACGACTCACATTGATGCACCCCCAAAACTAACCAAATAACGGGAAAACCAATGAAAATATACTCTAATACTTTTAAAAATTCAATTTATATAATTTCCAACTCCGCCGGAAAGTATACAAAATTGCCCTCAGGCCCACGTGCCCGGATTCCAAAATTTATTGAAGATAATGATTTCCCATAACTTTATGAACCCAAATATACAATTCTCTCTCAATTTCATGCTCAAATTCGTGGTAACAATCCGAAAATACAATTCTAGGTTTACTCCCTAATCCCATAATTTCTACAAATTCCCATGTCCAAATCTGCATATTATCATGTATTTAATTAACAATTGGGAAGAAACCACTTACCTAGAGTTGCTTGATGAAAATCTCCCCTTGAAGCTCTCCAAAATCGTCCAAGCCAAATGAAAAATGGGAGAAAATAAGCCAAGTCCCGATTTAAAGAAACCCCCATTGCCTCCAGCACTTTCACACCTGCGGTGCAATAGCCGCTCCTGCGGCTCCGCACCTGCGGAAAAACCATCGCAGGTGCGGCTCTAACTCAACCCAGCAGCTCCCGCTCTTACGACCCTCTTTTCCGTATTTGCGCCTTCGTAGGTGCGGACATATCCTCGCACCTCCTCTCCTGCCCGCATCTGCGACTCCTTGGCCACTTCTGCGGCTCCGCACCTACAGCCAAAACCTCGCAGGTGCGGTCACACCAGAGGACGGCAGCCTCAGCTTTTCTCAAATTTCAAATTCGATCTGTGAACCACCCGGAATCCACCCGAGGCCCCCGAGACCCCGTCCAATCACACCAACCTGTTCCAAAACACAATGAGGACATGATCGAGGCCTCAAATCACCTCAAATAACATCGAAACAATGGATCGCAACTCGATTGAATCTTTATAAACATGAAATTTCCAACTTCTACGTTCGATGCCGAAACCTATCAAATCACGTCCGATTGACCCCAAATTTTGCACACAAGCCACATTCAACATTATGGACCTACCACAACTTACAGAATCAAAATCCGACCCCGATATCAAAATTTCCACTTCCGGTCGGACTTCTTAAAAACTTCCAATTTCTAACTTTAGCCAAATGACTCCAAATTGACTACGGACTTCTGAATTTACTTCCGATCGTTCTCCTAACACCAGAATCACCATACGGAGCTATTCCCAGACTCGGAATCCCAAACGGACATCAGTATCACTGAAATGCACTTCAACCCAGACTTATAAAATTCTTCTGAAATGCTAACTTCCACAATATGCGCCGAAAAGCTCCCGGGTAATCCGAAACCCTATCTGAACATACGCCCAAGTCCGAAATCATCATACGAACCTGCTGGAACCTTCAAATCCTGATTCTGAGGTTGTTTACTCAAAAATCCAATCTTAGTCAATTATTCCAACTTAAGGCTTCCGAAATGAAAATTTTCTTTCCAATTCGACTATAGACTTCCCGAAATTCAATTCCGACCACACCTACAAGTCATAATACCTGAAATGAAGATGCCCATGGCCTCAAACTACCAAACGACACATTAGATCTCAAAGTAACCGATCGGGTCATTACATTCTCTCCCACTTAAACATATGTTCGTCCTCGAACGTGCTAAGAACTGCTCTGGAGTTGTCCAAAATCACTGTTTAACACTTCGTTCACCTACCTGTGCTACCACCACTCAGTTGAGTACATTAGCTCGATCAAATCTGAAGATATCCTCTTTTATCCATACAATAAGCTCAGAACCCAGTTCTAACACCCGAAATTCTCTACCAGGCCTATTTCCAATATATGAACACTGAATTAATCACCACACGAGGTACCAGAATATGATTGCATGCCTCCGCTGAATTAGCACCATACACCGCATAATTCATCATTTAACCATATGACATTCCCTGATCATCATATCCAAAATTCTACGAATATGATGCTCCCAATGCACCTTATGACATATATATAGGTCCTGCTATAACGCTTACAGTACCACCACAACGGAGGAGATGTGAAGAAATTCATAACCAACTGCAGAGTTAATAAATCTTTGAATCTGTCCTCTTGACTGAATCATCACCTTATTATGAACCAAATAATGGTATTGTTCTTTAACATATTTCACATAATCTTATCGCACCGATCCCTGATCCAATAATCTCATCTCACCCAGTATGAACTGCTCAGGCAACAAATCACCCCATACATGACCAACAGTCTCACATGATGCCACAATGTGCCAATATGCCACAACTCAAACATGATACATAAGGAAATGACTCAGTAAGGGACTACTCGATTCATGCAACTAATATGAACTTTCCTCAGAAAATAGGAAGTAGAACACAAGAAAAATAAATATAGGGAACCGCACTCAACATCACACTGTTGCGGCGTGTAACCCGATCCAAATAACATACCCGTGGCGGCATGCCACCCGATCCACCCTTAAAACTTACATAAGGAGATACACACCGAGCAAAATTGCTCATTACCACAAAATATCGAATATCGGTCACAAGCACGCTAAGTGCATAATACCCCCTAGGGAGACTGATAGAGTCATACGCTACAAAACTCAATCACAACTAAGGTGCGATATATATACTCTGAATCTCAAGAGCTATCCTGCTCACATAACATTATCACTATGCGAAAATCTCAACAAATAAGAAATTATCAAGCCGTTTCACAACTCACACGGCACAACATAATATTACATGAAATGGAAAAAGATGGAACAACATCTAATGTTCTAATACCCGTCCACGAGAAGCGCTATAATGAAATGAACACATCTGACTCATATGGAGCCCATAATCATATTTAAATTGCTCTATAGATCTCAAGTCGATTCTGATCGCATCGAACTAGGCTAATAGCCTTACCTGGGTCCATAATAACCCACTTACGATCTGTGGAGCCTTACCGGCATCCGACAAGCCTCGCACACACCGTCACAAATCATATGCATAACTTAATCACGCTGAAGAAACTGATCACTGCCGCAAATGTGCCACTCCAACTATGGCTAACCAATCTATCTCCTTCTAATTTATCCTTAACTTGACTTAGAAATAGCAATAGCTTCATCCAAAACATTGTGAACCCAAATCCACACTCATCTTGAGTGACCATATACCACGATACCATGATGTCTCAAATCCCACGAGTCATCTCATACCCTCCAATGCTACATCGCCAGCGGAAGATAACATAGAACACTCCGAGCCTCCTATCATGATCTGCTGCAAAAGCTCGATTCTTAACCATGTCGCGGGCTTGAAATCCTTAAGCACCGCAATTTAAACCTTTGAATTCTCTAGGATCGTTATTAAGAGTCACCCACTCTAACTTGGTCCCGGCTATAATCAGCTCCAAGACCCTTCTAGCACATGAACACAAGTCATCTTTGTACGAAGCATAAGCCCTGAATCTTCCCAAAGCCTGAACACAAGTCAACAAGGCCAATTATAGAACTCCCTAACAATTCCTTTGTTTAAATTACAGCTTAAGCCCTCTTCCCTTGGCTACATTACCCCATCATTATGCCGACAACTAGAATTTTCACTAGTAGATAACCATGCAACCCAAATCATAGGCGGTGGGAGCCTCTCCCACTTAGCTTGAAGCTACTATTACACAACTCTGGAACCCACCAAGATTGACTTGATCCAGCATAACCAACTCGTCAAATTCCTTGAAATCCTTCCATTCGCATTTCATGAACACTCTGCATCTCTAGCAACATTTATATATTTGGCCTCTTACCGAATAGTCAATAGAATCCCTTGAAGAAACCTTGCCAACCACACGACCGCTAACCTGCTCATAGGAGATAACCCACCTGTGGAAATTACATGCTGACATCCTCCAATGTCGTTGCACGGGGAACAATCACTACAACATCAATACCTCATCCTAAGCCCGTTCTCATTCACCAACTATACTAGTTTGTTCACTCTTTATGGACATGAACTAAATATGTGACAACACCTTCCAATCCAAAGTCACATTGCATCCTCCTTCATACCAACAACTCCCCTCTGTTGTACCCAATATTCCGCCGAAATAGCCCATATTTCAATTTAAGCAGGTGGACCCAATCACCGTCCACTAAAATTCTTAAATCACTTCAAACTTCTCCTCAAGATGTGCAACTATCTTACCACATAACTCATATGCTACGCTGCCACTCTCCCACTTTGGTCAAACTAACTCCTTTAAGCAGCTACTCGACTTGGCTTCTTACACCTGGACTTCTAGAAATTTAACCAATGCCTGACACTTCCCAAGTGTCCTTCCTCATCCCTTGCTGCCCAGTCGTTGCCTTAGGCCAATATCTATCTTTGTAGAACTTGACCCGATAGATTGATACTAACTCCAACCCCTTCCGAATATCCCCTTCTCGATCCATAAACATTAGAAATACCTATTCAATCCTGAACCACCGCACACCGCGATCTTTGATAGTCGCTTCTTCAATACTATCTCACTATCTCCGCCCCAAAGGTGAATCGTATAAGATCATAACACCGGCGAACTTAACACATTCTATTCGATCAAGGAAGATAATACCACATCACAGATTAAGATTCCACATCACTTGAAAACGCCAAGTCTTATTACTCTATTCACCCAAACTTGAACATCTATAGTCCAGTTGACTTTCCTCCACCGGAAATAAAATACTGAAATCTCGGAATCATGCCCTGAGTAGAACTCCCATCAAGTCACTCTCGGCCCTGACATATGGGTAGGCCTCCTACCATCACCTCATTACTGCAAGATAACCATTCGTGAGCATCAAAACAACCTGAGCATAGCCTCCAAGCTCTCAGAAATACAACTACTGAGATGAAACCACATAATATCCTTCCACAAAGCAACGACAATAGCCCCAACCAACTATGCATGGAAAAACATCACGCACCATATCTGAAGTACCATTACAATTCCTCAATTCCTGATTAATAGAAAGCGCTTCGCGACGCGTAAGATTGAGTAGGAAGAAACGTAAGCATCGGCCTCAAAGGAATCAAATCGCACGATGAGGAATCAAGAAGGGAAGTACTCCTAATAGCCATGTAGCCTCTCTAAGATAAGTACATACGTCTCCGTACCGATCCACAAGACTCTAATAGACTTGCTAATGACTTGTGAGACCTAAGGGAACCTAGTGCTTTGATACCACGTTGTCACGACCCAAATCCAATAAAGGTCATGATGGTGCCGGACTCCGCTGTCGGGCAAGCCAACACAAAGAAGTTAACTAAATTTTTATTTTATTACTCTTGAACTCATTCCTTTTCACTACATTAAATGATAATTAACAAACTTCCACTAAGTAAACAATAATATATTTAACAAATTTAAATAATGAATAAATCCCCTAGTCATCCCAGAACCCGGTGTCACAAGTACATGAGAAAATTTCTAGGAAATTTACATGCAATACAATATTTGTCCGGGATACAAACTGGACAAAAAGGAAAAAAAATATACATACATCCGAGGGAGACTCTGTTGGCTGCGGGTCATCTCGAGAGAAATAGCTCTCCTAAGTCTCCATGTCAGCCACACCACTGCGTCAAGCGGAGCCACTAGATATACATGTACCTGTGCAACAAAAAATAAACAACAAGTGTAGTATGAGTACAAAAATAACGTGTACTCAGTAAGTATCCCGCCTAACCTCGAAGAAGTAGTGACGAGAGATCGACTTTGACACTTGCTAGAGGTCAATTTAATATAAACAAGGGTGACGCTAAGCATGGATGTCATAATTAATTAACAAATAGTGACAAGAAGGAACAACTTCTTCCATAGTTACAAATTTTAATCTCCGTCATTTCAGTTGACAACATATAATTCAAGGATAGTAAACAGTTCAAATCACAGAAATTACTCAGCAAATATCATGCGCAAGTAATGCCAAGGGTCGAACGGCCCGAACCAACATAAATGTAAATTGTGCACTACCGAAGGGTCGAACGGCGCGAACCATAGATGCATCTATTAACCTGTCGTGGCGTACGGACCGCTCCCATGAGAGTAGTGGAAGAAATCATCCCGCTCGCGGAATATAAATTGTGAAGTGGTCACACATAAGCATACACATTCAAACAGTCCACCTCGACTATATCGGGAAAATAATTACCCAAGAAAATGACAATTTCTCTTTTAATGGTCACAAAGATAGTATTTAAATCTTTTCTAGAAATTCACTTGCCAAGTTCGATAAGGTTTAAACATTTTTAAATTTATCAGTAAAGTTACAAGTACGGCAAATAAAACATGCTTTTGGGTCCTAGATTACCCGGACATAAGCATAATAGTAGCTACGCACGGACTCTCGTCACCTCGTACGTACGTAGCCCCCACACATAGTAGCACATATTTAATTATTTCACCTATAGGGACAATTCCCTCTTACAAGGTTAGAAAGGAGACTTACCTCGCTCTGAAGATTCATAACTGGCCTCCAAGCCCTTCCGACGACTCACATTGATGCACCACGCCCAAAACTAACCAAATAACGGGCAAACCAATGAAAATATACTCTAATACTTTTAAAAATTCAATTTATATAAATTTTCAACTCCTCCCGGAAAGTATACAAAATTGCCCTCGGGCCCACGTGCCTGGATTCCGAAATTTTTTGAAGATAAAGATTTCCCATAACTTTATGAACCCAAATATACAATTCTCTCTCAATTTCATGCTCAAATTCGTGGTAACAATCCAAAAATACAAATTCTATGTTTACTCCCAAATCCCATAATTTCTAAAAATTCCCATGTCCAAATCCGCATATTATCATGTATTTAACTAACAAATGGGAAGAAACCACTTACCTAGAGTTGCTTGATGAAAATCTTCCCTTGAAGCTCTCCAAAATCGTCCAAGCCAAATGAAAAATGGGAGAAAATGAGCCAAGTCCCGATTTATAGAAACCCCCACTGCCTCCAACACTTTCGCACTTGCGGTGCAATAGCCGCTCATGCGACTCCGCACCTGCGGAAAAAAAATACACTTCAACCCAGATTTATAAAATTCTTCTAAAATTCTAACTTCCACAATATGCGCCGAAAAGCTCCCTGGTCATCCAAAACTCGATCCGAACATACACCCAAGTCCGAAATCATCATACGAACCTGCTGGAACCTTCAAATCCTGATTCTGGGGTCTTTTACTCAAAAATTCAATCTTAGTCAATTCTTCCAACATAAGGCTTCCGAAATGAGAATTTTCTTTCCAATTCAACCCAGGACTTCCCGAAATTCAATTCCGACCACACCTGTAATAAAGTTGGCCATGGCCTCAAACTGCCAAATGACGCATTAGATCTCAAAACGACCGGTCGGGTCGTTATAGGCTGTGATCTTCTCTGTTGAAGAGCTAAGATTAACTAATGCTTAGCTTGATAATTTCTTTTCTTTAGTTATATATAATGACTTCAAATGGATCAAAGTACTTGATTAATATGATTGTTCTTTATAATATTGTTTGTCTTTTTTCCATTTATTACTGTTATATTTATTTATTTTAAGAAGACTACTTGTTTAAAACCAAAACGGAAAATCAAAACCTAAACTTATACCTAAACGAACCTAAACAAGGATCAAATAATCATTACATAGATTACTATGAGATAAAACCTATGAAGTGCGCTGCTACTATATGGAAGAAGTTTTTAAAAAAAGTCCAAAATCTGTGAAGTGCATGCCACTATATGGAAGAAGTTCTTTTTTTCAAAAAATATTCCAAAATCTGTATAGGCGGATGGATAAAGGCAAGCTTCTATAATTAATTGTAGTCATGGAGGAGAGTAATGGTTGCATAGAGGAGTTTAATGGTACATAGAAGAGTGAAATTGACTACTGAGAAATGTAATGATTGCATGAAGGAGTGGAAGGGGCTGCTAGGATGTGTAATGTCCACACTGGGAACTGTAATGGTTGCATAGGGTCGATACAAAGAGACTTTAAGTCCTATCGGAAAGTGGAATAGCTATTATAATTGAGAGATTAATTCTCCCTATATATTTTTCAAAAAATATGCTAGACCTACATAAAACAATCAAGCTGAAACTACTACTACATCTAAGCATAACGATGGATAGGACTCCGACCAAGAAAGCTGTTGAACAACTACTCCATGGTTCACCCGTTAGTCATAATATTTTGTACCAAGATCTTAAGCATGACTTTACTAAGCTGAAGCGCGAGGTTAATGAATTGATTGAGAGGTTGGTTAGTGATTCAAGAATTGATTACCTAAGAGGTGTGATGTTGGAAGAGCATCCTCTAACTTCACTCTATACTATGCTTGACGATATGCCCACACCATCCGTCCAGAATGGAGCTAAGAGCAATTCTATCATTGTTATCACTAGTGATACCGAATCCATCTCCAGGACCTCAAAGTCTCTTTCTGTGAACTAGAATATTGAGTAGTCTATTCATTATGAAGTTTTATCTCAAGTTGTCTTTTTTGTTTGGTTACATGTTTTTTATCTATGAAGTTGTCTACCCCTTATGGTGATGTTTTTATTTAACTTGTTATGTTTTGGTGATGCTATCATGAAATCTGATATTAATGAATGAAATTATTATGTTTTGAATCTTTTTTGTTTTTACTTAATGATCATTTGATTCAACTTAACAAAACAGTCATATTGTCTTTAATATTACAATTGTTCGTTTGATGCCTAATGAAATGAAAGTACTAATAGTAATATTTGTAAAGATTAATTAAATCCTCTAAAATTAGTCAATTTTTTTTTCCAAATTAATATAGCACATTGAACTTATGACACCAACCTTGGACAATAGGAAAATATATTTTCAATAAATATGAAGATAGTTGAGTAGTTGAAGATGCAAATTATAGCAAATACTGAACTTATGAAGATTGTTGATGAGTACTTGAAGATATATAGTTGAGTATTATGAATCAAAGTAGTTCAAATTAAAACAGGTGCAAAATGATAACAGTTCGGCACTTACAAGGTTGCAACAATATAGACAAATTAAAACATTTAGTTAATTTCATAATATTTTTTTTAAAATTCCACAGACATTTTATTTCATTCCGACGGGGAGTACAAATTTTAAAATTGATTGGCATCTTAAACACTTTGTTCTACAAAGGTTGAATGCGGCAACCAGTAACACATCAAACTAAACAATTAAACTGATAATAACCAAACTAAACAATAATCAAACTAAACAATCCAACAAAACACTCTTATCAACAATCAAACGAACAATTTTTTGAAATCTTCATGCCTACAAACATTCCAGCTAACAACACAGATGACATAGCACTTGCTCCATTGTCACCTTCAACCCCAACATCACTTTCATCAACAAAAGAACTTGAAGATTGTTCTTCACTGGCAACATTTTCTTTTTGGAACTCAGTGAATGCTGCTACTGCTTCATCATAAGATTTGTAAGACTTTAAGATGCTTCCTTTGAAACATATAACCATAGGAGCACACTCACATCAAGAGTTGTATAATCCGGGCCTTTTACCACGAAATACCACATACACCTTCGGCGATGCCGATATATTATCAGGTTTAGATCCATTTCTAAACTCGTTCAATGATTCTATGGCTTCATCATCCGTTTTGAAGGCCTTGAAGATGTTGCCCTTAACACCAATAACCATAGTAGCACACTGATGCCAAGAGTTGTACAATCCAGGCCTCTTACCATGAAACACTACATAAACTTTTGAAGCATTATTCCTATTCCCGTGGTCCATTCCTTAATCTAACACTAAGAAAGATAAGAGATGAAGAAGGAGAAAATAAATTAAAGATAGAAATTAAAAAGGGGGCTGGAAAAGCTTCTTAGTTGAGCACTCTATTATTAAGTGTTACGGTTAGAAAGTTATACAATATTATTTTAGTGATACAGTAATATAGAAACTATAATACAGTATTTTAATCATATTTTTTTAGTATACTATACGTATATTTTAGTGTATTTCGTTTAATTGGTATAGTATGGCTATAAATCACTTTATCAAAAATAGTGTAGCATGCATGTGTAAATGTGAAAGAAGCATGGGGAAGGTAAGATCATAAAACCAATAAGAGAGAATTGGAGGGAAAAAAATAAACGGAAAATAAAAAATGCTAAAGGGTATATCTGGAAAATGAAAATGCTTACATATCCATTATGCCCTCAAAAGCCATGCGAAGTTACCATAATGCCCTCATTCTGGACATTTGGGCCACAACGAGTGTCGACAAATATTTTATATATATATATATATATATATATATAGGGACAAGGAGAGCTAACATGGCATCTCTCATGGACAAGGAAAAGTAATATCTATTTTGTCAATTTTTTTGGCTTTTTCCTCACTCAACTCAATACAATATCCATTTTTAAATTCAAAAAATTAAGGTCGGACAAGAAAACCATTACTTCCAATCGTTACAACCTTCGTTATAAATCTTCGCCTCTTTTCAATGAGATGTGCAGAAGTTGAAGAGACACCTACCTAGGTAACGTCAAGGTTCTTCACATTATTTCATTATTTATTAGACATTACTGCAGAATTTCCTTACAAATCTTGAGGTATATTAGATTGTTATAATTGTTGTTTATGGAAGACAATAATTATGTAATTTTCATGTCACAAACATATCCAATTCTATCTAATGTAAATACTATATCTCTGAAAGATTCCAAATATTCAATTCATCCAAGGATATTATCCTTGCCACAAATCTATCTCTTGGATAACTTTATTGAAGGGTTGTGATCTGCAAGCATCTTAATTTCTTTCCGCGGGAGGAATACGTGACTACAGAAGGGAGGCGGTCCCCGAAAAATTAAGCAATCTTCTGAATATTGTATCATGCTTTGGCATAATTAGGAAGAGTAAGTAGTGTCATTTTTTATTATGCAAATATAGTAATACTGCAAGAATAAGTAGTGTATCTTCAATTTACAAGTGATTATGAAGTGTCTAAACCAAGAACGGTTGAGGCACTCTACATGGGGTGTGTTCCAATACTCCTAAAGGATCATTATGTGGTTTCATTCATAGATTGTTTGAAAACGCTTTTCTGTTTATATCCCCATGAAAGATTTTCTTAATCTCAACAAAATTTTGATACTGAGTGCAATACCTCAAAAGTGGTATGTGCACTAGAAGGTAGAAACTAGGTTCTGAAAAGAAAAAGAAAAAAAGGAGGCACTTTAAAGGTAAACTTTCGTCCTAGCCAAGAGATGTGATGTTTTTGTTATTCATACTAATCGTATTCCTAAAATTACCGTAACAAAAAAGTCATTTATTCTTGATTCAACTTGATGTTTTAACTTCAATACCGCATCATAAGAGTGATTTGTGTGGTACCCAAATTTTCACTTGCACTGATAATAGAAGGATCTGGTTCTTCTATTTGTTCCCTTACCTAATATTGCTGAAATAGTAAATGCGAAAAGTAAAGAACAAAAGTATTTACGTGGAAAACACCTGGCTCAAAAGGTGAAAAAACCACGACCTACTTCCAGTAGGATTTTCCCAAACTCTCCACTAGATCACTGAGCCAAAAACTGCATTTACAAAAACACTTTTGTACACCTAGGATTAACTCTAATCCCTTGTACCAAACAACCTCTAACTGTTGCGAAAACTTCAAGTTAATTCTAACTTGAATACTCTGAGTACCTATTACAATTTCCTCTAGATAAAGCTGAAAGATACAATATGAAAAAACCTACTACACTTGAACTAGAATAAAAGATAGACACTTGGAACTGGTTCTTCTATCTGGTTCATGTAGCTTCAGGTTTGCACACTTTAATCACACACGAATTGCTTGCAAAATGCCTTGCTATTTTACTCTCAATTCTCGTTTAACTTCTGCGTTTATGCTTATCATGTAAAGTGAGAACATCCTACAATTTATAAAGGTAGTAGAATAGAAAACAACAAGAGTTCTAATGCTACTCTTCCTTGGTGGAAGAGTTCTAGTTGATCTCAACTTCTAACTCCTTCCTTCTCTTGGATAGTTTTCTCTTTGATTAAGGAGTCCTTATCCTTATCAGTTATGCAACCTTTTCGATCAGGAGATATCAATTATACCAAGTTAGGTTTATCTCCTTCACATGCATCCCCCATGTTCGAATTTGCTCGTGTCTATGCATATAAGAGATGGACCTGGTTCATGCTTGAGCTTCCTTTGTTAATCTTCAAAACTAACCTTCACTTGGGCCAATAAATTCCCCATTTTAGATGATGACAAACTCTGTGCTTTTCATAAGCTTAGGCCATGTTTCAACTTATCTCAACATCAAAACAATGTTAGAAACATTTTTCCTTTTTATCACTTATCATGAAGGACCCGGTTTATTAGGTTATAAACATCACTGTTCGAAGTGTAAAGCACAACTTTTTTCCCTCTTTTGGCATCATCGAAAAGTTACGTAAAATAATTTGAGATACCCAGATTTTAAAACTTACTCATGGACACTGGGGCTACTTCAAATGCAATCATGGATTAATCATCATCAATCAAGCTAAGAATTTTAACCATCAAAGAAATATATACAAACAGTTAGAGAAAAAATCAGGAAATTTTATTGATACTTGATATGATTCTTCCACAAAGCATAAAAAGAAATAAAAGTACTGAAAAAATGAGCAAACTAAATCATCCCAAACTTGGTCACTGAAAGATCTACACTAGGCTAGGAGCTTAAGGCTGGGAAGAACTAGGTGCTTGGTTTTTTTCTTGGAGAAGTTTCAGCATATCTTGAAGAATGCCATCATTCTTCTCCTTTTCTCTTGCCAGCTCAGTTCTGAGAGCATCTCTCTCAGTATCCACCTTAGCCAACCTTTTCTTCAGCCTCTCAATATCAACATCCTTTGCCCCACTCTCCTGCACCATGGCTCTAACCTTGCTATTCACGGGTACCTTCTTAGTTGAACCAGGTTCATTAGGAGTGGCATGGACTTCATGGTCACAAGCAATCAGAGTATTTTCCCCAAATTAATCTTTGCTTATAGCCACCACCCACTTCTTCAGAGGCACCTTGAAATGTGCAAGCACAGCTGTGAGAATGAAGACATAGGGAATGTCATGAGTCTTGGAGCTAGTTATAACCCTATCAAGAAACTGGATTATAAATCCAGGACAATTGATCTGCCTCCCACTATCTAAATACTCCATAAGAACCAAATCCATGAAGTTGGCAATGCGCCTCATTTCCTGCCTAGGCAGAATACACTTGTTGACAAATTCGAACAGCATCTTGTGGGATGGCTTCATTTCACTCTTGTACACAACCTTGGGCTCAAGTTCCTCCTCATTGTCACTGAATTTTCTTGTAATGGACAGGGCAGTTGGAAGGTTTTCTAGGCTTGTCCATTTAAGCTTTGTGTAGTCATTCTACCCCTCAACAGGTACACCTAGAATTTCACCCAACTCCTTCACAATGAAAGAGATTTGCATACCCTTTCACCAATTAAGTTGGTAACTCATCCATCATTCACTGCAGCATTTTCCATAAATTCAACAATTTCACTCCTGGCCAACCTGCGATCCATCTGAAGGACCATGTCCTTCCAGCCTTGCAATTCTAATTTCTCCAACAGCAGCAACATTCCTTCCTCCTCCAAATCCCTGAGGAGTCTACCCTTCAGAATTGTCCGCTTGCCAAACTTGGTCATCTTGTCCTGCTCAGTGTCTGATTCATCTTCCTCCTCTCCACTCCATTCCTCTTCCTCGGCAATTTATACTTGTTTAGTTTTCACAGCAGACCTGGTCTTTTTTGCCAAGGTGGATAGTTCAGCATATTTTTACTCAAAAGTAGACTTCTTGGTGGAAGTCTTGGCTTTCTTGGGTTTGGGAGTCTGAACCTCCACTTCTTCAATCACATATTCATCTTGATGGTCCAGGTTCATCTCATCAATGTCAACAGCCTAAACAGTCTCATCCATCTTCTTCTTCCCTTTTTCAACCTTGTCTTTTGCTTTCTTCTAAGGCTTTTTGCAAATCTTCCTCATTCTACTTTAGCTGACTTCTTATGGCTCTTCCTCTTGTCGGAGGAATTTCAACAGTTTCAGAAGGGGCAGATTTCCTTTTCTTGTTGGCCCTAGCAGTGCCAGGGGTTTTAGCCTTGGAAGTTCTCTTCTTCTTTGGGTTGTAGCTCTCAATCACTTTCTTCAATAGATCTGTGAGGGTTTCTTCTACAGATGAACCAGGTTCATCTACATTTTTTCAAAGTTTAACCAGCCTTTCAGCGGCTTTGCCAGACCCACTTCTCCCTGTTTTCTTCACACTTTCCTCCATTTTACCTGATTATGCTCCACAAACAACCATTACACCTGTATCAGGAATGGGTGAAGAATCAACCACTCTTTTACCCATTCCCCTTTCTTCACTTCATGCACCCTCGCTCTCTTTTTCTTTTTCCTTTTTATTTTTACCACCTATCCTTCTGGACTCAAAAGTTTCTACATCAACCACAAATCCAACCAGAATAAACTTATTTTCCCGATTTCCAACGACCCCAGAAATAATTTCAGTAGCAATATTTGGGCTAGAGGTTACCTGTTCTGTATCAGAAGACCCAGTTCCTTCCCTCTCAGTAGCATACTTGAAGGATTCTTCAGAGTTTTGGGGTTCTTGGGCTTGTCTAGCTTTCAATTGAGCGTCTAATTTCTTGGATAATTCACTCCTAGCCACTGTCTTGCGAGCAAGCGTCTTAACTCTTCTTTTCTTAGGTTGAGGTATGGTTGAAGGTGTAGTGGGGTGGGGGTGTGCCTTCCTTAGGTAGTGAAGAAGGTTGTTCGAAAGGGTTAGCCATTTTTGTGTATGGTTCAGGAAGAAAGGAGAAGTAGATTGAATTTGGAAGATGAGAGAATATGGAGAGTGGTTCGACGACTTGAAAATTATGGAGTGAAGAGAGAGATAATGATGATCAATTTAAAGTAGGGGTAATTAATGGATAACGACAAGATTTTCAAACTTTTTGAAGTCTAATCAAACTGAATTGTCAGTTTTGAAGATATGGTGGAATCTTTCTCTAGTATCTAGGTGGTTTAATTCGGTTAGGATTCTTCTGAATGGAACTTGTTCACTTATATTGAATAAGTTTAAAAGGAATTTTGACTTAGGTAGGACTTTGGTCATGATCCAAATATTATTATTTCAAATTATGAATAGTGTAGAAAACATACCGTGTTATCTTGATGAACCAAGCTCTTCACTGAGAATTCTCTTATGTAAATCTAAATTTGCCAAAATAGAGAAAATATCATTAGAAATTAATGATCCATTTAACACATGGCACAAGAGTATACTATTGAAAGTATGAGACTGAGCAAAAATTAATCTAGTTATATACACAATTTCCAGATTTTCTAACCAAAAATTTTTAAATTTTTTTTTCATATTCCTTCTTTTTCGTTGTGAATAGTGAACTGGTCCTTTTAGGTGATCTTAATCATCCCTAATTTTAATATGGTCCTTTTAAAGTGATCTCTACTTAGGACTTTTGTGAATATGTCAGTTATTTGCTTGTCAGTAGCACAAAATTCCACATTGATCAATCATTTTTCATAGTTATCCCTCAAAAAGTGATGCTTAACATCTATGTGCTTAATTCTCTTGTGATGAACCGGGTTCTTGGTCATACTAATTGTATTACTGTTATCACAAAACATGAGGAACAACCAACATCAATTCCAAAGTCCATTAATTGTTGTTTGATCCACAACAATTGAGCACAACATGAAGTAGCAGCAACATACTCAGCTTCAGCAGTAGATAAGGCCACTAAATTTTGCTTTTTGATGGCCCAAGATAAAAGACATTAGCCAAGAAAGCTTTCCATACCTGAGGTGCTCTATCTATCCACAAGAAAACCTACATAATCAGCATCAGCATATCCCACTAGATTGAAATTACTACCTTTTGGATACAAAAAACAAAGATCAGTGGTGCCTTTTATGTAACGATCCGACCGGTCGTTTTGTGTTCTAGGACCCCGTGCCCCTAAATGAGACTCCCTGTAGTTTCTTTTACTGATTTATGACTTGCGTGGATGGGTGGTTCGAGGTTTGGAGGAGTTTGGAGTGGTATAGGAACACTTAGTTCCTTAAGGCTGGCCTTAAAGGCCACGTTTGACTTCAGTCAATATTTTTAGTAAACGACCCCGGAATTAAGATTCGAAGATTCTGGTAGGTTCGTATGATGATTTCGGACTTGGGCGTGTGTTCGGAACAAGTTTTGGATGACCCGGTGGCATTTCGGCACCAAATGGTGAAATAAGAATTTCCTTAAGTTCAAATTGAAGTTTGGAACGTGTTTTTGTGTTATCATGATCCAAATGGAATTTCGAGATCGATAATAGTTCTGTTATGTCATTTATGACTTGCTCGCAAAATTTGGTGTCATTCTGAGTAGTATAGATAGGTTCGGCGTATTGAAAGCGAATTCAAGAACTTAAAGTTCTTCAGTTTGATCCAATAGGTTTTGGGGTATGATTTTTAGATTTAATGTTGTTTCGGACATTCCGAAGGCTCGAGCGAGTCTGTATTGTGATTTAGGACTTGTTGGTATATTTGGACGGGGTCTCGGGTGGGCCCAGATGCCATTCGGGCATCGATTGAGGAAAAAAACAACCTTAAACGACTGCTGGTGCACCAGATCTGGTGCGACCGCACCTGCGGAGAGCAGGTCGCAGGTGCGAGAGCGCTTCTGCTGTCCCAACCTCACAGGTGCGACTCCTGAGGGAGCTGCCCATTTCCACAGATACGGACCCCTTTACGCAGAAGCGGAGCCGCAGGTGCGGACTCAGCTCTGCAGGTGCGAAGCCAGGCCCCCTTCCCCTTCTCTGCAGGTGCGGGATTTTTATCGCAGATGCGAGACCACAGGTGCGGTCCTCGAGCCGCAGGTGCGGAAAGCCTGTAGGCAGTGAGTTTCGTTTTAAATACGGGACTTAGCCATTTTTGAACACCATTCTTCTTCTTTGGGCAATTTTGAAAGAATTCAAGGAGGGTATTCAACCTAGCTACTGTGAGGTAAGTAATCCATATTATAAATTTAGATTTATACTTGAATTCTTAGGTAGATTAACACAACAGTTAGTAGAAACTATAGGTTAGAGTAAAAACCTAGGTTTTTGACAAAAAATGGAAAATTACCAAGAAGTTTGTTAAGGAATCATACAAAAACTATATAATATTGATCCTTAGGCCATGGGTGATAGTTTCCTTCAAAAATTTCCGGAAGCCGAGCATGTGGGCCCGGAGGTGTATCTTAGGATTTTCCCAATTTAGGTTGAAATGATCGTTTAAGTAGGAGAATTAAGGCTTTGGAGTATAGACTGATTTGTTTATACAATATTTGACTAGTTTCGAGTCCTTGGGCGACGAATTTGGAGTTTTGGGCGCATTCTTGACCCGGGAAGTAGACTTGACGCGAGGTAAGTCTCCTTTCTAACCTTGTAAGAGGAAATTTTTCCCATAGGTGAATTAAATAATTATGTGTAATTGTTTGTGGGGGACTACGTACGTGCGAGGTGACGAGAGCCCATGTGTAGTGACTATTATTGTTATGTCCGGGTAGTTAGGCACACACCATTCCATGTGAATTCCATTAAACTTGAGTTATATGCCTTGTAACTTCATTGTGTGCAACTTTATTTCAAGAAAACCGAGAATTTGGTGTCTAAAAAGAAGTGTTATTTGGAAAGGATGAAAGAAAGATGTTGTGTTTGCAGGCGACCGCTTCGCAATTTATATCCTGCGAGCAGAGTGATTCTTTCCTCTACTCTCATGGGAGCGGGTTGTAGGCCATGGTAAGTTAATAGATGCATCTATGGTTCACGCCATTCGACCCTTCGGCAGTGCACAGTTATTGTTATTATGTTGGCCCAGAACGGATGTCCTTATTCCACTATGCGCATGCTATTTGCCTGATGTTATTTATGATTGTTGAGCTGTGGAATGTCCTGGAATATCGAACTGAAAACTTGTAAATTTATGTTTCACTACGCATTTGGATTTTATTAAGATTCGATATTTATTTCCTTACTATCCATGCTTACATGTTGTCCTCTTTTAAATTATCATCTAAATATACTGTTTGGACCCTAGTAAGTGTCAAGTCGACCTCTCGTCACTACTACTTCTTCAAGATTAGACGGGATACTTACTGGGTACATATTGTTTATGTACTCATGCTACGCTCAGTACTTAATTGTACAGGTTCTGAGGCAGGTTCCTCTGGGTACCAGTCTGGAGCTCGTTCCTGAGTTATACTGGTCGAGGCTTCACGATGAGCTGCTTTCTCTTGGAAACTTCCAGCATCACTTTGGAGATATTCTTTTGCTGTTTCTATCTATACTTACTCAGACAGTAGGACAGGATTTTATTCTTTTGATATTATTCTATTAGATGCTTGCTTGTGACACTAGTTCCTGGCACACACGCTAGTAGACTTTATTTTTGGAATGTAATCATAAAATATTACTTCAGGATTATTTAATTTTCTATAAAGTCGCCTAAGTTATCTGTTTCTACTTAATGTCTCAAAACTAAGTTAAGCAAGTGTTGAAAAATGTTTTTGGTAAACTAGATGAAACTCACTAGTAGAGAAGGTTGGCTTGTCTGACTGCGGTGTTGGGCGCCATCGCGACCTGGGTTAGGATTTGGGTCGTCACTGAGGAGCAGGGCGAGGTGCCCGCAGCAGATCCTGCCCCTTTTGACTTTATGACAGTGCCAGGATTTCAGGAGGTCATGGGCCGTGTGATGCGGTTCATGGACACTATGACTCAAGTTGGTTTATTTCCTGCAGATCTGGCCATATCTCAAGCGGGAGGGGGAGCACACACCCCTGTTGCACAGGCTGACAGGCATGCAGCAACAATATATCAGACCCCTAGTACACTGCTCGTGGGCGGAGTCCAGCCAGCAGCAGCAGCACCTGAGGTTAGACCAGCTGCGGACGGTGATCCGCAGAAGTTATTAGACGGGTGGACCAGACTGCACCCTCCTATCTACGGAGGCGAGCGTCATGAGGACGCACATAACTTTATTGATCGGTGCAGGGATAGGCTGCACAATATGAGGATACTGGAGTCTCATGGAGTCGAATTCACTACT
>ML412429.1:76192-115999 GCA_005239525.1 Nicotiana knightiana | reverse complement strand
ACAAGAAGATAGGTTAATTTGTGTGGTACCCAATTTTCGAGTGCTATCTCTCTAGAAGAACCTAGTTCTTCTTGGCGTTCCAACATCTACTCTTGCGGAATAATAAAAGCAGTAAAGTAAAAACACGGAAATTTTTATGTAGAAAACACCTGGCTCAAAAGGTGAAAAAACCACGACCTACTCCTCAGTAGGATTTGCTCAAACTCTTCACTAAAACTCTAAGCCAAACAGACTTACAAAATAAACTCTTTTGTAATCCTAGGACTAACTCTAATCCCTTCATAGTAACTAGCCTCTAGCTAATTTCTACAAGCTTCAAGTTAACTCTAACTTGAACAATGTGTACCTATTATAATTGCTTCTATGAAAGCTGAAAAGATACAATATTAATATCGCCTACTACAACCAACTAGACTCAATGACAAACAAATGGAACTGGTTCTTCTAGCTGGTCTGTAGCCTTTGTATCGCACAGTAATTCTGCTTGCAAAATATCTGGGAATTTTGCTTTCAGATCTTGATTAACTTCTGCACTTGTGCGTTCTTGATTCAAGCAAGAATACTTCAATTATTTATAAAGTCATTTGTTGAGTTTGTCGTTCAGTTCTGGTACAACTCTACCTAGGAGAACGAGTTCGTATTAAACTCAACTTCCTTCCTTCGTTACTGTCCTTGCTGAATTCAACTTCTATTCTCTTATCAATTTGCAACCTTTTCTCATTAGGAGACACTCTTCTTGTTCATTGATACTTCACAATCACATTCATCTCCTATGCATATACGGTTTGTGTGCCAACTCGTCAGGTCAAGTATGTATGCTCTGATGGACCTGGTTCAACTGGTCGAACATTTTTCAATCTTCAAAACTATGCAGTGACTTGGGTCAACAAATGTACTAAGACTTACCTGAGTCCCCAATCCTTTTTGGAAGGACCTCCAGAAGTTAGCTGTAAATTGAGCTCCTCTATCCGAGATAATAGATACAGGGACACTATGAAGTCGTATTATCTCATTAGTATAAAGCCTGGCATAATCCTCTGCGAAATATGCAGTCCTAACGGGCAGAAAATAGGCTGACTTTGTAAGCTTATCAAGAATAACCCATATTGAATCGAACTTACGCTCGGAACAAGGTAAGCCTACGATGAAATCCATATTGATTACTTCCCATTTCCAAGTCGGAATCTGCATAGCCTACAATAATCCACAAGGTTTTTGGTGCTCAATCTTGACCTACTAACAGTTAGGGCACTGAGCAACAAACTTTGTTGTATCCTTTTTCATTCAGTCCCACCAATATATATCCCTAATATCATGATACATCTTGGTTGCTCCTGGATGAATAGAATAATGAGAATAGTGAGTTCCTCTCATGACCTGTCGACGCAACCCTGCAACATTAGGGACACCTAATCGTCATCGATATCTGAGGACCCCATCTTCTGTAATCTCAAATAGTGTCTTCTCGTTCTGAGAGGTGGTATCCCTATAATGAACTAACACAGGATCCTCGTACTAGTGTTCCTTCACTTCAGTTACTAACAAGGATGTTATTGTATCCTGAATAGTAGTTCTAATATCACCTGAGTCTAGTAACTGAACTCCAAGACTAGCTAGCTGATGAATCTCATGGGCTATACCCCTCTTCTCTGATTGTAAATATGGCAGGCTAACCAACCAACTACGGCTGAGGATGTCGGCTACCACGTTCGTCTTCCCCGGATGGTATAAAATATCAACGTCATAATCTTTAAGTAGATCCAACCATCTCCTTTCACGTAAATTCAATTCCTTTTGCTTGAAGATATACTGGAGGATCTTATGATCCGTATAGATATCAACATGAATACCATACGATTAGTCCCTACACATCTTTGGTCCATGAATCACCGCGGCTAACTCTAAATCGTGGGTCGGGTAGTTCTTCTCGTGCTTTGTTAGTTGTCTATAAGTATAAGCTACAACCTTACCATGCTACATTAGCACACAACCCAATCCAAGGCCCGAAGCGTCACAATAGATAACATAACCTTCGGTTCCTTCTGGGAGCGTTAGAACCAGTGCTGAAGTTAATCTGTCGTTCAATGCCTGGAAACTCTGTTCACAAGCATCAGCCCATTGAAACTTTGCTCCCTTCTAAGTCAACCTTGTCAAAGGTGCAGAAAGGGAAGGAAATCCCAGAATGTTCCTGCCACAAATCTAGGCGACAGAAAGAATTTGGGAAGTTCAGATGGCCAAGAATTCCAGATGGAAAACCAAGGTCAAAGAGACGCACACAATATTTCAGACGCAGAATTCCAGGAAATTTTCACAAGAAAAACAGATGCTTCATTTGCCACAAGATTGGACATTTTGCGAGAAATTGTCCCCATTCGAGAAGATCTGTCAAACTCCTTGAAGATATTGAAGACTATACAGGCATACATCTCGGAAAATAGGAGGACCTTGAATCCATATTCTTTGTGGATGATGAACCTAGTGAAGAAACATTATTCTCTCTTGATATTTATGAAGATCAAGGCAGTGATCACTACCAAATTTCAGAACCAGTGATCGAAGCCCGAGAGGAGATCAACGATGTTGTAGTCATTCCCCAAGTAGAACTCAAAGTCTATTCATCTAAATGGGATAAACCAACTCGAGTTATTGCTTTCATCGACACTGAAGCTGCTTCTTCACTCATAAATCCTGATGTTCTCCCTAATGATAAATGGATGCCACACTTTAAGGATTTTAACACTGCATCAAATGGAATCCTTACTACCACCGTCATCACAAAGCATCCGGTTACAATTAAGTTCTTCCCAGGATTGAAGTACAGAACAAAGCTGATAGGGTCTGATGTACTAGGAAAAGATCTTATTGTTGGATTCGACATTTACAGACAACTTAGAGATAAACTCAAGATAAAGGCTAACGGGATAGCTTTCAAGAAGCAGTTCAAAACTTATTCTGAGATTCCAAGGCTATTCCAAATCTCCAACGACGAACAAATCAAAGAGATTGAGCAAAATCTCATTGAGCATTCATGTGCTGAATCCCACAAGGATTTCATGAAGAAAGGGAAAAGCCCGTTATGGAAAAACGAAGAGTTTTTATCAATATCCCTTTCAAGAAGAATGAAAACATCAATCCAACAAAAGCTAGTCATTCAGGCATGAATCCGGATCATCTTCAGCTTGAAAAGAAAGAATGTGAAGAACTTTTGGAATTTGATCTAGTAGAGTCGTCGGATTCGCAATGGCCATGCGAAGCATTTTATGTCAACAAAAGAGCTGAGCAGACAAGAGGAAAACTCAAGTTAGTCATTAACTACCAACCACTTAACCATTTCCTCCAAGATGATAAATTCCCTATACCAAATAAACTCACTTTTTTCTCCCACTTAGCCAAAGCCAAATATTTTTCCAAGTTTCATTTAAAGTCTGGATTTCATCAATTGGGGATCCACCATGAAGAAAGACCCAAAATGGGATTCTGCATCCCCGATCATCACTTCCAATGAAAAGTCATGCCCTTCGGGTTGAAAACTGCATCTTCCTTATTCCCAAAAGAAATGATAAAAATATTCCAGCCTATCATACATACCTCCTTAGTTACATTGATGACATCCTTTCATTTAGTGATATATTAGAGGAACATGTCAACTCACTTCGTCAGTTTGAGCAATTGATAAAACACTATGGGATCATGCTTTCAGCTAAAAAGATGGTTATTGCCCAACAAGAGATTTATTTTCTTGGAATGCATTTTTTCCAAGGTGCATACAGCCCAGGACCACATATATGTCAAAGACTACTCAAATTTCCAAATACCAGCCTCACAACAAAGCAGATCCAATAGTTCTTGGGTGTAGTAAATTATGTGAGAGATTTCATCCCGAATATCTCTACATATATTTCTCCTCTCACAAAAATGCTCAAAAAGAATGCTCCATCATGGGGGAGGAAACAAGATGAAGCAGTCAGAGAGATAAAGGAGATTTCTAAAAATGTCAAGTCCCTCTACATCCCTTCAGATGGTAAAAAGATACTGCAGACTGATGCCAGCAATGAATATTGGAGTGCCGCTCTATTTGAAGAAAAAGATGGCCAAAGGAAAATATGCGGATATGCCAGCGGAAAATTCGAAGAGGCCGAGCAACATTACCATTCCACCTTCAAGGAAATACTTGCAGTAAAGAATGGAATCAAGAAATTCATTTTTTTTCCTGATTTACACGGAATTTATAATAGAAATGGACATGAAAGCCTTCCCAAAGATGATCCAGATAAATGCAAAAATTATTCCCAATCCTCAAATTCACAGATGGGCTCAATGGTTCTCTCCATACAAGTTTCAAGTTATGCACCTGAAAGGAAAGGATAATATTCTCGCAGATTTTTTGTCTCGATCGGAAGAATTTTCAAAAAGATTTTCCCCAGCAGAGCTGAAGGCAAAGCAAAAGCTAACCAGTAACATCTTCATGCTTTCAAATGTATCAAGAACAAGTCCATTGAAGCCAACAGATCATCCACCGGAGTTGTTCAACCTCATGGATCCCTTTGATCCATCAATTATTATAGAAAGAAGAACTTATTATGAGCTCCAAGATTTCCGGCAACATGGAGGATCCATTCTCAAGCCATATGGGGTCAATCCAGAATATCCGTTATGCCATGTATTCATAGCTCGAGCCAAGGATTTTTCACAGGAACTATTATGGTTTTTCTGGTACCTATTCCATCAGTACTATATTTTCATGGAATTCAAGTGCAATGTCATCAAAGATTTCGACTTCAACCAGCTCTTAAAGTGTTTTTACTATGGTTCAAACCTAGAAGATATTGGATAAAGTGTTGCATTGATTCCTACAATGCAAAGGTATTCATGTTTCATAGGCCAATAAAGATTATTAATGGAAAAATCCAGGCACAAGCAAAGGCGTCATTCTGGTGGAAATTTCCCGTGTCCATTTTATCCATGGAAGAAGAATATAGTGAGGCACAAAAAATTATCTTATAGAAAAACAGATGCATCCCGAAAGAAATATGGCCAAAAGATTGGCCAAATTGGAAAAAAAGTCCGGGAAGCAGCAAAGGAATATCAAACTCCATATAAAATCATCCGGGAAAAAATAACTCAAGACATCTCCAGATTAAAGTTGTGGATCACATCCCTCAATCCAAAGGAGAAGGGATATAGCGAAGATGAACTGTCAAGTTCTAGGCGTTACTACACAAGATCTTTGAAAAGATGCCTAGAAGACAAACCGAGAAGGTCAATAGAAGATAATTATCTAAATCCCTGTTAATCCAACCATAATCTTACATTATATACCAGAAAATCATAAAAATCATCTACCCATGTCAAGACAAAATTCCACCTCCTTCTAAACTATTTGGGTCCCACTTTCACATGCCTTCACATGATTCGTCACATGCATCACCCTATTTTCACATGCCTTCACATGCTCCCACAAACTGTAACGACTCGGTCGGTCGTTCCGAGAGTTGAGACCCGTTTCCCCTATTTCTTCTTTACTATGTGTTGTTCAGCTCTTTTATGTTGTGTTGGGACGGTTGGCTCGGGTTCGGAGTGGTTGTGGAGAGAAATGGGACACTTAGTATCTTGAATTGGCTTAATAGTTGAAAAAGTCAACCGAGAGTAGACTTATTGGCAAACAACCTCGGAATGTAGATTTTATGGCTCGGATAGCTTTGTTAGGTGATTTGGGACTTATGAGTGTGTTCGGAATGTGGTTGTGATGTCCGGAGTAGAATTAGGCTTGAATTGGCGAAATTGAGTTTTTTGGCGAATTCTGATCGGCAGTGGAAAATAGGGTATCAGTGTCGGAATAGAATTTCAGAAGTTGGAGCAGGTTCGTAGTGTCATTTCGCACGAGTATGCAAATTTTCAGGTCATTCGGATGTGTTTTGGATAGTTTCGACATCGTGGGTAATTTTCGAAAGTTTTAGGAATCTTAGTCTTGAATCATGGTTCAAATTAATATTCTGATGTTATTATGGATGTTCCGCGGGTTCGACTAAGTTCGAGTGATCATTTATGACTTGTGTATTTTTGGTTGGGGTGCCGAGGGGCTCTGGTTGATTTCAGATAGCCCTCGGGGACTTTGAAGTTGGAAAAATACAGCTGAAACATTGCTGGTGTTGCCCCTCTGGTGTGGCCGCACCTGCGGATGTTTGAACGCAGGAGCGAGGGCCACAGGTGCTAGGAATGGGCGCAGGTGCGGAATTGGCCCAGCTGAGGGAAGGCCGCAGGTGCGAGTGCTGGGATGCACCTGCGAAGCCGCAGGTGCGGAAGAACAGCCACAGGCGCGAAGATTTGGATTTATGTAATTCTCCACAGGTGCGGGTCTGCAGTTGCGGAGGAATGACCGCAGGTGCGGTTTCACTGGGCAGAAAGTATAAATACCCAGCCTTCGCGAATTTGAGCCATTTCATCAATATTTTCATCCGGGATTGAGCTTTGAGAGAGGGTTTGAAGGGGGAATTCAAGAGAACTTCGTGGAGGTAAGATTTTTGAACCTAAAACTCGTTTCTATGTGATTTTTGGACTGATTTAGGGTGAAATTATGGGGGGGAAAGTGTTTAACTTGGGGGTTAGGGCTTGGAAATTTGAGACTTTGATTGAGGAATTGAAGAGGCAATTGTGGTCCGATTTTGATGTTCTTGGTATGTATAGAATCGTGGGAGGATGAATTTCGGCTTTATGATTTTTATCGAATTTTGAGACGTGGGCCGGGAGTCGGTTTTGGCCAATTTCGGTATTTGTGCCTAATTGTGATAATTTTTGAATGGGTTTCGTCTCCCTAGCATATCTTGATGTTATTAATCTTATTTTGATAGACTTGGAGCATTTGGGAGTCGATTCGAGAGGCAAGAGTATCGTGGAGTAGTTTTCGGGCCGGTTTGAGGTAAGTAACGATTGTAAATCTAGATCTGAGGGTATGAAACCCCAGTATTTTGTATTGCTTTGATAAATGAGGTGACGCACATGCTAGGTGACGAGCGTGTGGGCGTGCACCGATAGGGATTGTGACTTGGTCCGTCCCGTAGCGACTATTAAGCCGCGTGTTTGATTTGAAACCATATGATATCTTGTATTTTAGAGATTTATACTTTATTATGGGTTGTATGTCATGTTTGGGGCCTTGTGCTGACCTGTTTAGACCCTCAGGTGTATTCTTTTTCCACTATTGTCACATATTTTGATAGAAAAATTATGAACTCGGTCATCTTTATACTTGTTATTGTTATCACACTGTTTTAGAATACTGAGAGGTACTTTGGGCTTAGTCATGTGAGTTGAGATGAGTTGCCCGGGTGGCTTGTGAGGATGACTGAGTGATGCCGAGAGCCGAGTTTGTGAGGATAGTTATGGATCGGGTTGCACGCCGCAGCAGATATTATATGGATCGGGTTGCATGCCGCAAGGACTATTATATGGATCGGGCTGTACGCCGTAGCGATTATATACGGTACCTGTTGAGTGAGAGTGTCGGGTGTGAGCATTGACCTATGAGAGTAGAGTCACGAGTGACTGAGAGGCTTTCCCGGGAGGCTTTACTTGTGAGTGACTGTGGCCGGAACTGCTACCAGAAGTGTTATGGGCATACCGCACCACGCCAAAGACGAGCACAGGAGAAACTCCATACTCATTGGTCTACAGGACTGATGTAGTTATATCGATCGAGGTTGAGGAACTAAGTCTGAGATACTCCAATGAGAGCGGACCAAGCAACAACGAGAACAGAAGACAAGACCTCGGTGAAGTAGAGGAGCGAAGAGATATGGCCTACATAATAATGATAGCCCAAAAACAGCAAGCAGAACGGTACTACAACAAAAAGGCCAAAGTCAGACCACTCAAAGTTGGGGACTACGTACTCAAGGCCAAAACACAGGCAAGCAAAGACCCAAGAGAAGGCAAACTTGGAACCAAGTGGGACGGACAGTACAAAATCACAGCAGCAGTTAACAAAGGGTCATTCCAACTAGAAACAATGGAGGGAAAGCTAATACCAAACAATTGGAACGTTGCTCACCTCAGATAGTTCAACTTCTGAAAGCGGACATCCTCCAACTCGTACTCTTTTTCCCTCCCTCAGGTTTTCATCCCTAGTTGGGTTTTATCGAGGAGGTTTTTAATGAGGCGATGAAGGGGATGTCTCAAAGTCCAAGTTTGTGATTCATCGCTCCGCTTATTGACTACTCCAGGCAGAACGATGAAGGGGGCGTCTCGAAGTCCAAGTTTGTGATTCATCGCTCCACCTATCGACTACTTCAGGCAGAATGATTAATGGACAAGGTACACGGAGAACTTTTCAGATATATGTATTAAACAAGCATGTAATATTCGCCAAATGATATGAATAAACAAAGCAGCATGCAACATTTTTTACACAATTCCAAATCGTTCTACATTCTTCACCATACATTCGACCTCGCTCGAATCATTTGCATTCGACCTCACTCGAATCACTTACATTCGACCTCACTCGAATCATTCGCATTCGACCTCGCTCGAATCATTCGCATTCAACCTCGCTCCAATTACACCACATTCAACAAAGCTCGAATTACTCCATGCTCAAATAAACCTTGACCTCAAGTCAGTCTACGCTCAGCCTCCCCGGAAACAACATCACAACAAAATAAGATAAGCAACAACAAAGTGCGAACCCAAAAGAATATAGCAAAAGGTAACCATTCCATTACAATTGATTGGGTTATATTGCTCATATTTTACAAAGGGCTCGAGTACGCCCTCACAAAAATAGCAAAACAACCAAAAATTAAGTACAAAGGCTTTACGCCACATCATCCTCATCAGCATATTCTTCGTCATACCAAAGATCAGAGGCAATCCCGTCAACGGCGTCTTCATCGTTGTCCCCGCCAGGCGTACTAGGCACATAACCACAAGCTTCACGAGCTGCCCGTGCCTTGACACGAACATCGGCAAGCTCCTCTTCGGAAACCTTCCCGACATCCCTCAAAGACTTGTATACGTCAAGTTGAGCCTCAGCATGAACCCACATCTCATATAACTCCCGTGATACATTTGGGTCAGCGGAAGCTTAAGAAGTAGACGGTTGGGCCAACTGTTCCTTCTCGGCCTTCCGGAGGACGATCTTCTCACTTAACCCATAAAACTCCACCTCTAAATTCCTAACCTGCTTCTCCAACCTCTCCACCTTAAGCGTTGATGTCTCTGCCTCACTGGCTCGCTCATACCTACAAACGCGTAGGGTACCCGCCAAAGCTGCCGCCGCTACTGAGGCCATTCTGGTCCTCTCAGCCAGATTCAACTCCCTGACCCTAGCACTCAGCTCAGCCCTCAAATCGGCAGTCCTCGCCTCACTCTGTTCGAGCTCGACCTTCAAGGACTCCACCCGCGCTTGGAGATCTACATTCTCGGCCATTATCCCCTTGCTCAGTTCAAGCTCGTCTTCCTTAGACTTAAGTGTCTCCTCCATTGCACTGCATCGGCTAATGGCCTTCATAAGCTCCTCGTCCTTCTCTTTCAACCCTTTGTCTTTCCTCCCAATATCATCACGCAACTCCCAGAACTGGCCGTCTGTACCAACACTCCTGACTACCTTTCGATACTTAGAGCGATACTCTCTATACTTAGACTCCATCCGCCTATAGAGAGAATCCCTCTCCTCCTCTCTCCAGTCGCGCTCAATCTCCAGGATGAGAGTCTGGTGAGCAAAAAGAGACAAGTTAGCCAAAGTAAAATGATATCAATGGAACACACAAAAACTCATAAGAGAAGAAGTGGGAACTCACCCGAAAGGCCATGCCTGATATGCCTAGAGAAAGTTCAGTATCTTTCAGCGTTCGCAACGTCCTTTTCTCCGCCTCTGCACACAATGGGGTGAAAGATGGCTCCACGCGCTCTGTGTCGACCAAAAAGTTGTAATCTACGGGAATGACTATGTGTCGATTAGCGCTTTCCGTCCTTATTTCCATACGAGTATCCCTCTCAATGAAAGCATGTACCTCCTCGGGTTCGATGTCAGAACCGGAGTCAACGTCCCCTGCGGGGACCTCACCATCTCTTACCGTCGCTGATGAAGAGCCGCCTTCAACAACCCATGCGAGCTATTCGCCACTACGAACTCCCTCGACCCTTGAAGGCCTTTCCTTCATAACGGCACATAGCCACCTCCACGGTTGGAAACGACTCAAGCCTCGCCTCAAGAGCCATGACTCATTCTGTTTCTTCAACAGCCACGACCTTCCCTGTTTCCACCCTCCGCCTCTTCCTCGGTGACAATTCTTCACCACGAGATGACTCATCATCAAGAATGAGAACCTGCTGAGATGGGACCTCATCGGGCACAGCAACATCTAAAGATGTAGGCTCCCCTGCTCGTGGATTCTGAGTCCGACCTCGTACAGACTCGACTAAGGAAAACTCCACCGCGGTTGAGGTCATCCTATGATGAAAGGCAACAGTGGTGCCTTCGCCTTTTTAGAAACTCACCAAACTGACACCAATGGGAAGTCAAGTCAGAAAACGAGGACAAAGCCAAGCCGGAGAATAAGAATACTTACGAGACGAGGTCATAGGCCCATAGCGCTTATGAAAAGACGCCCAATCACGAATTCCCACGGTATAGGGAAACACACAAGTTAACCAATCCTCAATATCCAAGACGAGAGAAGGAGAACGCCTCACAACTGAAAACAAGGAAACAGTGAATGAGTCAAAGACCGAAGAGAAAAGAAAAAACAAAGAAGGAAAAGAGATGGTACGAGGAGATACTTACGACTGTAATTCCACTTCTCAGGAAACCCAGTCAGGTCTGCCACTACATGCTCGATTCTGACGAAGAAATATTTGCGCCAAAATAGCCGACTCGCTTTATCGTCCATCCCAGCCACCAATCCCTTCGTTCCACGATGCCGTAAATGTATCAAAGTACCTCTAAAGAAAGTAGGCGAGAACAAGTGCAATAAATGGCGGAGGTCGACCTCGCAACCAACCAGTTCCGTGTATTTAGCCAGCATCATGAAGACCTTATACAAGTAAGGAGAGAGTTGTGCTAGGAAAATGCCATAGAAGCGGCAAAATTCCTCGGGCAACCTAGGGAGAGGAAGGGTGTAGCCGATCACGAATGGATAAGCGTAAAAAGAACAAAACACCGGCTGATAAACCTGAACTATATCACCCTCCGCGAAGACGATCTCAACGTGAGGAGGAATGCGGTATTTAGACCACATGTCAGCCAACTCAGCTGGCCCCGACTCAGAAAGCTCAGGTACAGGAGTGGGAACAGGTTCTTTAGGAAAATCATTCCTAACAATAGGATTTCTAGCCACCACCTCTTCAACAGTGGGAAAGTTGTCATCTCCTTCGACCGAGGGCTCCTCACCAATAGGAAGAATGGCCACCGATAAAGGAGTGGCATTGGAAACTTCGTCATGACTGTGAGGGAAAATCGACATACCGACAATGTGATGTATACGCAACAAGATAAGAGAAAGGGGATAGTGACTGGGAAAGAAATTTGGAAATCTAAGGTGAAGAAATCACGAGAATGGAGGAGAAGCTCACAGAGAGAATATGTGCTTGATAAGAAGGAAATAGTGAAAGTTTCAAATGAAAAACCCCTCTCCCCTATTTATTGGGTTGTGTGGCGTCAAAATCGAGGCCAAAAGTCATCAATGGCTACAAGATCGAAGCACCAACAGTGCAGACCCTGCATCGGGAAGACGCGTAATGACGACGCGCGTGACGAAGACATCTAACGTCACCTACACCAATCGTAGTCTTGTTGGAAACCAATAACCCGACTTCGACCAATCCAACCGCCACCGCCAAATTTCTCTTATAACGAGTACAGTGAAATCCTCTCATCAAGGACATCGGAGACCACGATCTCAACAAGCGAAGGGACTAACTATATTGGTCAAAATTTAGATTGGACTTAATAGCCTTATTAGTCATGGTCGGACTTCGACCACAATTTAGTGACGTAGAGTCCCTCTCAAGAGAAGCCAATGCTTCAGTCAAGTAGAGATATTAGAAAGCAACGGAAAGATGAGTTTAGGATAGGAAGAAAAAATATTCCATTAAGATATTCCTTCGCTTGTGCTTTTTTAGGATTTCTAAAGAATGTTCCCTATAAATAGGAAGAGAAAAAGAGAAAAGGGGGATCTTGAACCTTTTGAGAAAAATACGTTCGTAAAGTTGACTGTTGAGAATATATAAAACATATCTTTTCCATTGATTCTTTGGTTCGAGGATACCTTTACGTCTACAAAATCCAAGAATCTTGTGTTCACACACAGTTGTCATTATCCACATTGCTGACAGAGGGTAGATTGACCCTAGTCATTCGATATTTGGGTGATATATTTCTCTTTATTACATTCACTGTCATTGCATGCATTTAATCCACGCATCTCTTTGAGCATTCATTAGTAATCATTGTACACGTTTGGATTGCATTTACTATTACGACGCATAAATCTATATCAATCACCCATCAAACTTATAAATCTGATAGTCATTAAGTTTAACTAGGATACGCCCTTTATTTCATTTATCAATTCGTTTAAAGAAAAGATTAATATTTTTTTGACAAAACAGTTCGTAGCTGATTCCAATTTCTTTTTAATAGTGTTTAACATTATAGAAGATTAATTATTGTGGAGAAATAATTGTTGAACAAACTTCGAATCATATTAATGTACTATAAGACGACTTAGAGATAGTCAGAGTAATTAAGGATATTACTAATTCTATCATATAAAGTTTATAACAAATGAGTTGTTTGTGTTTGATTAATATGATGCTAATTGCTAAGTAGCATTTACTATCTTTTTGCTTCTTCTTTTGGAGTTGCACGCTTATTTCTCCCTCCATTTACACACTTATCAAGAGAAAGGATCTAGAAGTATTTAATACTCTTTTCATGGCATTTTAATTTTCGTTTTAGCTTTTTTGACGTCCACAATAAAAATAATAAATATAATATATACTTTATTAAGTTACCCCTATTAAATATTATTTGCGAAATGAACATTATTGAGAAAAACTACTCCTACTTTTTAATATTAGAGGTATAGTTTAAAGAAAGAATTGCGTATTTAATCATTTGCCACGGCAGTCCAACTAAAAATGGCCTAGGTTTGAAGTCTTTACCCGTTTTGGCCCAGGTTGTATATAATTTGAAATAAACTTTTCAGTCTTTAGCCCATTATTAAAAACATATTTCTAGGGTTTTTTTTCTTTTATTCTTTCTTCTTTCCAAGCATACTCAATCTCTCTTTACTCACCTCTCTCTTCGTCCTCTCTTTTCACTCGCCTCTCTCTTCGTCCTCCCTAAAAATTACAGAACTTTTTTGTACACACTCGTGATAATCCTCGCATTTTATGTCAATTAGATTTCGATTTTTGAGTTAATTGACAAATAGAGGTTAAGGAAACATAATAAAATTTGGCATATCAATCCAAAAACTATTAGATCTTGCTTAAAAGAGCATCTCCGACGACCTCGTCTCATGTTTTCTTATTTCTCTTAGTTTTTGTTTCATCTTTTGCTACTGATGAAGCCCAAATTTCAATGCCAAAACCTCACCGGAAAAATTCAACACTAGAAACCACCAAAAACTGTAATGTGGTGATGGACAGAAGGTGTTTTTCTAGTGTAAATTTGTATAGGTAGTATTTATACACACTTATACAATATTATATAAACATATATAAATGTGTATATATGCGTATAATATTGTATAAATTGGTTGTACAGGTAGTTATACATAGTGTGGTGATGGATAGAAGGTGTTTTTTAGTGTAAATTTGTATAGGTAGTGTTTATACACACTTATACAATATTGTATAAATATGTATAAGTGTGTATATATGCGTACAATATTGTATAAATTAAATATATTTTTAATGTATAAGTGTGTATATACATTGTACGTGTATAACAGGCACCCATATAGAGAGGTCTGACTGTATATGTCTTACTCTCTTCTCAATTGGACCACGAGAACTCAGAATAATTGTAGCCTCAAAACAATGTCAACGTTGACAACAGTCCATTAAAGAATCTGCAAGTGACCATGAATGTGGTCCTTTAGAAAAGAATGTTCTTATGTTGACGATATTACCGTCCAAATCGAATTTAGAATTTAAATTTGATGGATTCAATTTTTAAAGCTCATAGCACTAAACTCACAATACATTTAAAATATTATAAATTCAAAATCTAATACGTCTTTGTTAAAAATTTCTAATTTATCATGTATTATAAAAAATATTGAATTCAATTGAATTCATAGCTCAAAACCTACCTCCGCTCCGCTTAGAGGGAAATGTTCACATAACAAGTTGAGATTTTTGTATATGTAGCTCATCAAAAGCTACTTTCGCTCCATTTATAGGAAAATGTTCACAAAACAAGTTGAGATTTTCGTATCAGTAAAAGTTAAGACCGTATTTTCAAGATTCGGTCAATAACACAATATCGATTTTATTTAATATGTCATAGAACGTTTTCCCTAGAAAAAAAAAATTAATCTATGCCCTAATGTTTTACTCTATGAATTTTGGTCTAGAAAGGTAAATGATGAAAAAGGAACTTGTGAGTTTTTAGCCACATGCGGTGTCCATTTGATTTGGACACGGATATAAAAAATGAAAGTGAAAGTATATCCAATTTTAATTAAAGTGAAATTAAGGTGGACATAGATTGGCTTTTTAACAATTTGGTTTAGGTTGAAAATAATTAGTTACACGAGAAGTTCATCAAAGTGAAACTGAATTATTTTTTTCGATTGAATCACACAAATATAATGTGCCGAATTCACTGTTTACTTTTTGTAGTCCGTACATATAGATTGTACAGTAATTATATACGATGGTATTCATGTCGTCTTGACTATTTAGAATTTGTTTGAGACTCTGAGCGTACGTTTATTCATAAGCGACATATTTCAAATATTCCCGACTGCACACTTGCGCCTATATTATTTTTTTCTTCTCTTATGTGTAACTACTAGCTCCCATGAAACGATCGTGACTGCAGCAGTCATGTTGAGAAAAAAAGTCTAGGATTCGTTGTTCTTTATACACATGTTATATATGAATTATACATATATTATACATTCGAATAGGTGAGCGGCTATTTAGATTAATTATTCTTTTTATAATTGGGCCTAATCCTTCTTACAAACTATCATTTCTCAGCGTCAACAAATGGGCTTTGGTTAGTTAAAACCCAAAATCCATCCAAGACGATCCAATGCATTCTTCCCTTAGTTAGATGGGAGAAATTTAAAAATAACTAGATTTACAAGTGGTCATTTAAAAATAGTCACAGTTTCAATAGTAATCGAAAATTAGTCACTTTTTATGTAAAAATAAATCTGAACGAAAACACCGTTCAAAATTCGAAAAATACTCCAGCATAATATACTGGAATTCCAGTATACTGGAGTTCCAGCATAAGTATACTGGAACTCCAGTTTATCCAGCAAAGTATACCGGTCCAACATAATATGTTAGAAGTCCATACACAGATACTTGAATCTCTAGTATATTATGCTAGACCTTTCTGTGTATTGAGTTCCAGCATAATATGCTGGAAGTTCATACACAGGTACACCAAACTCCAATATATTATGCTGGACCGGTCTCTGTTGTACCAAAATAGTGGCTATTTTTTAATGACTTGACAAACGCTAACTATTTTTGAATGGCCAGTCCGAAAACTGGCTAGCCCATGCTTTTTTTACTAATTGGACGGGCCCCAACCCAATCCATTATTTCCTTGTGAAGTAGTCCGGTTTCTAGTTTTGACAGGAGACCAAAACCAAACCGGTCCAATTGGTGAAATTCAAAAATAGCCAGATTTATAGGTGGTAATTAAAAAATAGTCACAGTTTCAAAAGTAATCGAAATTTAGCCATTTTTCATGTAAAGATAAATCTGAACGAAAACACAGTTCAAAATTAGGAAACTATTCCAGCATAATATACTGGAGTTCATTTTTTTTTACATGTGCACTTCCACCATAATATATTGAAGTTCTAGTATATTATGCTGGAACTCCAGTATATTATGATGGAGTACCAGTATAGATATACTGGTACTCCATCATAATATACTGGAGTTCCGGCATAATATACTAGTCCAACATAATATGCTGGAAGTTTATATACAGGTGCTCCAATCTCTATGCTGAAACTTTCCGTGTGTTGGAGTTCCAGTATAATAAGCTGAAAGTTCCTACACTGGTGCACCAATCTCCAGTATATTATGCTGGAACTTTTCGTGTTGCACCAAAATAATGGCTATTTTTCAATGACTTTGCAAACGCTGGCTATTTTTCAATTACCAATCCGAAAACTGGCTAGCCCGTGCAATTTTTACTCCAATATTTTGGTTTGACTCATTTGGGCCAGCCCAATGATTAAGATACGAATAAATCGAACTCAATATATTCACGAGTTATTTACCCATTTATGCTAAATTATAAATTTATTTATCCCTAATAAAAATGTTATCGCTTAATTATTGACTAGTAATAGACTCCGATGTCTTTTTTTATTTTCTTGAGCCGATGGTCTATCGAAAACATCCTCTCTATCCCTGGGGGTAGAGGTAAGGTCTGCGTACACACTAAAGGTGTTAACCGGATGGGCTGGTCCGGGCTGGACACAAAAAAAATAGCTCGTCCGGTTATTGTTCCGGGCTGTTAGTAGGCTGGGGGTTCCTGGCTGGTAGTGGGCTGGGAATTTCCAAGTTTTGGTGGGCCCGTCCAGGTTCGGGCTTAACGGGGCCGGACCGGGCTGGGTCACTTCTTTTTTTTTATAAGTATATTTTATTTTTCCTATTCAATATTATTGATATTTAAGTGTTTGAAAACTTTTAAGGCTTAGAATTAAGACATAAATTAAACTTTTAAACTTTAAAATTTAGAGTCTTAAATTTGAAATTTGAATTATAAAATTTAAAAATTGAAATTAAGTGGCTACATAAAATTATTTAATAAGATCAATATGTACAGATCAAACTCAAAGGCTTTCATCTCATATTTTAATTACATAATAATACTTCAATTAACTTGTCTAATACACTAACACATTAAGCTTAAATAAGTCTAACAAATTCAAAATAACACAAATGTAACACAAATTGTTTCAAACCAACTTAAAATACGAACTGATGGAGGACACTCAAGACAACCTTTGATATGCATCCTTAAACCAGCTGTGTCTTCCCCCTTTCGACAAACATTAAAGACTGGACCATAGTTCTTGTACTGAACTTTGCGAACTTCTTGATTTTCTTCTACCACCTCAATATGTTCCCAAACATGTGAGCGCACTCTAGAAGCACGAGGCATGATTAACTTGAACCTAACATAAATGGTAATCATACTTCACTTGATAATTGTAATACTGGTGTGGCTACCGTAAATAATTGATAAACTTGAAATATTAATTAATTGAGAATTTGAGAGCAATAAGCAATTCAATAATCAAAAGGGAATTGAGATAGAAGTAGAGTAGAAGAAGAGAGCAATGTGAAAAAAAAAGGGGGCTATTTATAGTTATTAAAATGCTAAGAATGTAATTTATCAATTATGAGGGGCTGAAGGGGCTATTTTAGTAAGGAGATAGGCCGAAATGGCTAAAAGTACAAAAAATAATTGTTGCCCAACGGTTATTTTTTATTTTGACCTTTAACAACGGTCCAGAAATTTAAAAAAAAACATTGCAACGACAACCGACCGCCTGGTAAAAACCCGGTAATAGGTAACCGGGCTAACCGGTTCCGGTGCATCGGTTACCATATTTTGTTTGTTCAAGCTCGACTCCCCGCCCAACCCTCCCCAGCCCGTCCCCACCCCCTACAGTACCGAGTTGAACCGGGTCGAACCGAACTGTGAACAGGCTAGCCCGAGCCGATTAATAGGTATAGTATATATTACCCTCCCCACAATCCACTTATGTGATTTTTCTGGATCATTGTTATCGTTGTTGTACTAGTAATAGACTCCAGTCTTCTGCTTCTTGAGAACCAAAAGAAAGGAGCAGAGATTCAGAGAAGAGGAAAGAGCCTAACTGAACAATGTATAGTCAATGCACAAACAATTGACTTCATACGGCATAACTCGTGCACCCTTGCATTATTAAAAATTGAACACATTACCCAGTAATTCATGGGTTCTTTGTCGGATCAGACTCCATTGACCGTCATTACAAAACTTTAAAGCTTTAAATTCGAAAATTAGATTTTGTAAAATTAATTTTTATTTGAATTGGGTGTTATTACAAATCACTGAAAATATTCGTTGAAGTTTACATCTCAAATTTCAGAAAATTGTGAATGCTCGAGTTGGTTTTGATTGGAATTCCAGATTAAATCTCGAAGAAGAATGTTGTACAAAAATAAGTTGTATGTATTGCTTATGTCGAGTGTATTATTTGTATGTTCAATGTATTACTAGAGATACAGTAACATACACACGACATACAAAATCCCCCGCTTCTAGTAATACCTTGCTTTTTATTGTGTTGATTAAATATAGGAGTGTCAATGGATATTGAAAATCGACTAAACCGATCGAACCGACTTTTAGGTTTCTATTAACAAAGCTGTATGTTTTTATATAAATCTACAACCGTACTAAGAATTAGGATAAGTTTTTTTATTTTATGAAAATAAACCGAAACAATGTTGAACCATACTGAATAAATTTACATGTGAAAAATATATATGTTAACTTATTAAATTTTCCCTTGGGCTTAGGGATTATGAAAATTGTTAGAAGCCAACAAGGAATTAAAATCATAATTCTAATTCTCAAACCTAATATGCTACTCTTACTGAAACTAAATTATTTATAATATATTCACTAGCAAGACACAAAGTATTATAGCGGTTATGAGTAGCAAACTACATTGTATTGAATATATTTCCTTTCGTATAATTTAGATTTATCTTTTTGAATATTTAATCTTCTGTAGACTTTATTCATGAGTCCCAGCTTAGTTAGTATTTCTCTACTCGTGTGATTTATCTTTTCTTTATTTTTGTTTAGTTTCTTTTACACTGTTGTAGAATAGTTGATGGATCTATGCTCTCGCTATCTTTCATGTTTTCTCAATTCATCACCATTTAAACAGTAAAATTGTCTAGAGAGTTTTGTTAAGTCCTATAAAAATATGTATGTTATGACATTTTACTTTTACTAGTTATTTTAAAAAATACCGAACCGTGATGATATAGAAGAGAACCCGACATGATTGGAACGGTTTGAAAAAATCTAGTTTTAATTATACATAATAGAATAACCGAAAAATTAATATGATACGAATTTTATAAAATAACCGATCGAATCGCACTATTGATATCCTGATTAAATGATTAGGTGGTTATGTAGCGTCTCCCTATAGGTAATCATAGACAAGTACATCATTGAAATAATTGATTAAGCTCATCAAAATATAAAATGATGGGGAAAAGGAAAACACTAGTAATAATAGTTAGTGTATTCCAAGAAATGGATTCTTCAAGATACCCCACTTGGCAATTTGCAAGATTCAATTGGAACAAGAAAGATAAAATCATGATGTATCCCCAATCAATTCAATTGCGTCTTGGTTCCCAATATCAACTTGTTATAGACTATTTTATTACTATGTTTTAACGAGTAATTTTTCTCATCAAATTGAGATAAAAATAAAATAATCATGGTTAATTTATTCCGTAGAGAACAGTTTATTTAAGTTGTGATAAAAATGAAGTGAGTTAGAAATAAAGGTATTCCACAAGTCAAAATTACCCATGTCGGGCTTTAGCTAATTTTGGCAAGGTTTTGTAAACATTAGCCAAATTAGCCACCAAAAGCACATGAATACTAATATTTTCTTTGCTTTTTATTCTTCTTCTTTTGCTACTTAAAAAACTTGTATTCAGTGGCGAAGCTAAAATTTTCATTAAGGAGTGTCAAAATATAATAATTAGATGTATCGAAAAGTCAAGGAGAATCAACGTATTGAAAATATACACAAAATAAAAAAATTTATCTAGCAATATAGTGTAATTTTTCAGCGAAAGAGTGTCGCTTAACACCCCTTGGTTCAATGTGGCTCCACCACTTCTTGTATTCAGCTTAATTTACAAACTCATAATACAAAACTAACAAATCATCCATTAATCACGTAAAATAACACAGTGCAGAATGTGATATTATACCTAGTTATCATGGTTGAGAGTGACGAACAATAAGATTGTAGTTCTTCTATATTGAAAGATTTTTATTTTTTTTTCACAAAAAACTAAAATATATATGAATATTACGTACAGCAGAACCATTTCTTTCAAACTACTATGAATCTAGCTCCGTCTCAGCAGAGGCGCATGTAGTGTTACAGTACCACCAGGTTCATCTGAACCCAATATTTTTGACACTAAGTTTAAGAATTCACTAAAAGTGTAACGTATAATATGCTGAACCCACAAAATTAAAATTCAGAATCCACCTCTATGTCTCGGGACCCCAAAACTAATCCAACCAATCCATAGTTTGTTGTAAAATTACAAGTTGATGGTTAATAGTTTAACTTAATACATAATGTTATGAAATATCTTTCTTTACTGCAAATAAAATATCTTTCTATCAAGGTGAAAATAATGCTTTTCTTGAGAGTCCAACTAGCTGACGATTAGTGATAATACATATTGTTAACAAGAGTATCCAACTTGTTTATAGCTCGTAGGAACCTATTTTATATTATTCAAGATTCTAATGATAATCCTTAATCATGTCATTTTCAATGTTATACCACTCTCTAATATTGTCATGTACTGGATACAGAAGAAATCACACTTTTTTGCTTATCTATATCTATCTATCTATACTATACTATATTAAAAGCACAAAAACTCTTAACGAAATTTCATTCGCCTTTTCACCCTTTAAAATATAGTTTATATTGGACAAATTAGTCATTTAATTATTTTTCTAATATTTAAAACTTTAATATCAACTAAAATATTACATATTAAATTAGTTTCTTATTTGAACTAATGTAGGAAATCCTAATATTTTAAAATTTTATTTTATAATTAGATATAATTATTAAATAAATCATATTCATTGAGATAGGATACATGCGCATCACGCTTACCTTGAGACTAGTGTAACTCAAAAATGGAAGCTTAAATAATTAACAAGTGGATTAATCCACGTTAGTCTTTGTTTGCGTATGTATGTTCTAATTTCTCGAGTTAGCCTATTAATAGAAGAAACTCTCAAGCAAATTGTATAACAACTATATAAGTTATGTATAATTTACATTCATGGCAAACTTTATTATATACACTTGTTATTCATTGAGTATACGCCGACTACAAACTATTATGGCTATGCGGGTGAAAATTATTTTAGCATTGTGGCTATTAAATCAATGGATCCGACAATATATTGAGCCCACATATAACGGCCCCCAATTTGAGCCCGACCCAATCCGAACTGATTCCAATTGTTTTTTGGTAAAAATTGCGCGGGCACACTATTTGGTCGCTTCCATTTAACCTATACCCGCTTTTTTAAAAACTTTTAACTTGTACCCACTTTTTAAATAACTTCAGCTCCCCTTTCCCTCGATAAGCTGAAGTTCACCAGTTAAACTGAAGTTCGCCAGTTATAAAGACAAAACTTCAGCATACGGGACTAAAGTTTCCCAGTTACAAAGACAAAACTTCAGCTCTAGAGCTGAAGTTTCCCAGTTACAAACTTTAGCTCTAGAGCTGAAGTTCTCAAATTATAGACAACAACTTCAGCATAAGGGGCTGAAGTTCCCCAGTTACAAAGACAAAACTTCAGCTCTAGAGAACTTCAGCTCTAGAGCTGACGTTTTGTCTTTGTAAACTGGGAAATTTCAGCCCCGTATGCTGAAATTGTTGTCTTTATAACTTGGGAACTTCAGCCCCGTATGCTGAAGTTCCCCATTTACAAAAGTAGAGCTGAAGTTTTTGTCTTTATAACTGGGGAACTTCAGCCCCGTATGCTGACCATTTACAAAGATAAAAACTTCAGCTCTAGAGCTAAAGTTCCCCATTTACTAGAGCTGAAGAACTTCAGCTCGCAAGCTACTTCAGGCCCGTCTACTAGAATGCTGAAGTTTTGCGTGATTGCCTTTGCTACTTCAGCCCCGCATGCTGAAGTTATGCGCACAAGCGGGTACATATGTAATTTTTTTTACAAAGCGGCCAAGCGGGTATAAGTTAAAACGTGGCACAAAAAGTGGGTACGGATGCAAAAGCCCCTATTTTTTGGAGTATCGTCACTTTTAACCCGCGTCAAAAATTATTTTATCTTTGGTAGCCAGAAAAGTGTAGAAAATTTGAACAATTTTTGTATATAACATACAAAATGTATATATATACAAAAAAATATACAAATTTTATACATTATTTCGCTATTATTTTTACAGCGGCTATATAATATCACTTTTCCTTGTTTCTTCTTTTCTTTTTCCCAACAAATTCGAAAAGTTTGTTTGATTATATAAAGAAGTTTACCCCTTCCATATTTTCACCAACCATACGAATGACTTTTGGCACAACCTATCTTTCAAGTAAAGTGATTGAACATCATTTGACTGGGTATATTAGTAGTAGAAAATTATAATTATTCGTCAAATTTAGGTTAACAAATATATCACGTCAAATTTAACTGCTTTAAATTATGTAATATTAAAATAGAAAGGAAGATATTTTTGACATCCCAAAATTTAAAAGAAGAAAACTAAAGTGCCTACAATTTGAGATGGAGATATAATACTTTGCTTCTATTTTTGTCGACCGTTGATTAGTTTATTAGGTAACCTCTATGGTATCCTTTGAAAAAGACATCTAATTAATAATGGATTAAATATTTAAATGCACCTAAAATATAGTAAGTTAAAGTGACGTGCAAAAAGGAAGATACTAGTAATAGTAGTTAGTAGTTATAACTCCAAGCTAAGAAATAGAATCTTTAAGATTCCTTACGTAGCAATTTGCAAGATTCAATTGGCAAATTATCAAAATGCAATTAGACCCAAAAATAGAAAGTAATTAGTGAAGATATTGTTCAACATTGTTGGATTAATGACATTCATAACCAACTTAGGGAGAACATATTTTTATTTACATAATTGTATCTTCAACGTGCCCCTTCACGTGGGGGCTTGATTCAAGCCAAATACGTGAAATTCTTTTTTGATATTGTGTGGCGATGATACTTGAACCCAAGATATCTGCCTTCTCTGATATCATGTTGAAATGTGCGATCAACTCATCTAAAAGTTTAAACTGTTAGAGAGAATAATTTTATTTACTTAATTATATCTTGAGCAAAATGTCTCGGCATCTTTAAAAACAACTAGAGTTGAACGGAGGACAAAATAGAAAAAATGTGTTGTTTTTACTAGATTTATATTTGATACGTTTATGTGAGGAGAATATTTGTTTCCTCTATTTATGTTTAGTGAGGTAAAATTGACGCCCGACTTTAAATTTGTTTCTCAAAATTCTATTTACTAAAATTTTAATATTAAAACAAAATTCCAAGAATAGATGATGTTTTAGTGGAAGCAAGGAAAAAAGGGTATCCAACAAATCAAATCATCCATGTCTTACTTTTTATACGTGCACGGTTTGTATTCTTGGCCTTGTTACGTCTACTTAATTTTGGCAACATTTTGTGAAAGCTTCATCATCACCAAAATCAATCAATAGAAGTGTCTACAATTATATTTCGCGTTACATATATTTAAAATCTTATATGTTACTATAAAAATATAGTAATACAGCAGGTTCAACAATATGGACTTAATGTTTTGCTTCTCAAAAATGTCAAAGGCTATATACTATGATAACCTAGACGAATCTCACATCAATAAAGTTAGAGATTTGAGCATATGTTAGAAAAAGAATTACAACAATATTAGAAAATAAATTTGCTTGGCTTAGAGGCATGTAGAGAAAACGTTTCTTGAAGATAGTTGGAGTCTCTTCCACGAGTAAACGGAAGAATAAATGACAACTCTATCTCTAGGATTCAACTAAGCCACACAACAAGTAGCATTCAAGAATGTTGCTCTTCTATTCTTGAATTTATTATTTCACCTTTTGATCAATGTCTCTTATAAAACTTTCAGGAAAAAGTAGTTTGTGAATTGCTTATATTTTTCAAAGAAAATCAACTCTGTTTATAGGCTTAAGACTCTTGAAAGACAAGTTTATCATTTAATATGATCATGAATATATTCATGAATTTGGAAGATTAAGTGTATTTTCTAAAACCAAAACGTATGTAGTAAATCAAGAATGAATTCACATTTATTCACTTTGAAAAATAAGTCTTTTGTAAATACATTAATTTATCAAATACATTGTTTCAAATTTATTGAAACACTTACTCCAACAATCCTCCACTTGTTTCAAGAAATTTTGAAAATTTTGAGACATTAATCTAGTAACATGCATCAATAATGGTGTCTTTTGGACTTGAACCATTAGCTAGTGAAGGCATTCTAAATCACTCGCTACTTGGTGAACGAATCTTGAACTAAGTAGTTCATTGAATGAAGTAGAAAATACCTTACGCACATTATTATTTTTCAGTGAAAATCGATATCCTTTGACACCTTACGACCATGTGTCCTGAATCCTTTTATCTAAGTGCTTTAAGATTTTCCTGGCAAAATCTTATTGAAGCGGCCTCCACTTTGCACTTAGAGCGCGGTGAATTCATCAAGAGTTACTTTGCATACTCCGACCAAATAGTCTATGAATTCATTAAGAGAAATTAATCTCACCCTACTTCATAGCAAAGTAACAGTAAATCTATCAAGAGTGTTCCTACACACCGCAACTGAAATCGATCTTATAGATTTATTAAGAGAACAAAATCCCATCCTCCTCTACAGTAGGAATATGCACATCTACACAAATTTTCTGCAAATGAAAATTTTATTAATGTGCTCAATTATTGTAACATTATTTGTTTTTCCCTTTGAACCTAAGATGATATCATTAGGTAGGGTTTCTATAAAGTACAATCAATTTACAACATATTTTATTCTCATTCCTTTACAAGTCTCTACCACAAACTCTTTGCATAATCCTTTAGACAAATGATCTGCTAAATTAAACCTGGATTTCACATATTGAAGGGATATTACGCCATCCTCCAATAATCTTCTCACATGATTGTGTTTAAGACGAACTTGTCTTGATTTTCCATTATAACAATCACTTGAAGCCCGAAATATTGCAGCTTTATTATCACAATAGATAGTCAAAGGTGGCACTGGCTTACTCCATAGAGGAATATCTACTAGAATACTTCTTTTCACGACCTAAATTCTCAACCCACGGGATCGTGATGGTGCCTAACACAATACTCGATAGGCAAGCCGATGTTAGAAATTTATTAACCATTTCCGTTTTAAAGTTCCGTTACACATAATAGAACAAATTAAAAGTAAATATTGCATCTAGAAATTTCCAATAAATGATTCCATGAATAATAATAATAACCGAACCTCGAACTAAATATATATAACCAAAAGTCTACTCAGGGTCTGGTGTCACAATTCACGAACTATTAAGAATACTACAAATAATAGGCTGAAAGAAATAATGTAAATATTTTGAATATAATAAAAATAGTATCTAAAGAACTAAGAGAAGATTCCAGGAATCTGCGGACGCCAGCAGATCTACCTCGTGTCTCCGAACGATGAATGCGGCTACTAAAATCTCCCAATGCTGGCCGGTACCTGGATCTGCACAAAATAGTGCAGAGTGTAGTATCAGTACAACCGATCCCATGTACTGAGTAAGTGCCGAACCTAACCTTGACGAAGTAGTGACGAGGCTACGGCGGGACATTAACTACATAACCTGTAAACAACATATATAATAAATCAAGAAATAAATAATAACAGTAATACACTCGATAACCAGTAATTTGCAACAATAAGCAAAAGCAACTCGGATAACTCTTTTCAAATATCAGCTATACTCAACTCTTCAAATTTTTCCGACTTTCAATTTAAATCACAATAAAAATCAGAGTATGAAAACCTTTTAAATAAAATCAGAATTTTTCCAAATCCTTACTTTCGAAAATCAGTAAAAACATATTTATTCACCCTTATCGCTCCTTGTTGCGCGCGCAACCCGCTCCCACATGTAACACAACAAAACCAAGCGAACAACCAACACTTTCAAATGACTTGAAGCAATGCTTAACAATGAATCAACGAATCCAAATAGACATATAAACCTCAATGATCATGGAACAATTAAGCCAGGAATTAAACAATTGAAAACGAGGAAGGGATCATGTCTAACTGAAAATTTTGTGGTGCATGGATACTCGTCACATCACCTATACACCACACACATGAAAATTCACGTAGCAATTAAGTTGGGGATTCATATTCCCTCAAGTCAAGGTTAAACCAAGCACTTACCTCGATTTAACAAGCACTTCACTTCTCTAGCACTGCCTTTCCTTTAGAATTTTCTTCTAACCCGCTCGAATCTAATCACAATTTGTTCAATGTTATCAATCATAACCTAAAGGAATCATCTTTATTGAAAAGCAATGGTCTTTCTAAGTTTTCCCGTTCAAATTCAAAAACCGACCCCGGACCCGCTTGGTCTAAACTCGAAGTTCGGAGCAAAACCCGTTTACCCAATCTCCTCCGAGCCCGGATATACAATTGGTATTGGAATCCGACCTCAATTAGAGGTCCAATTCCCCAAAATTTAAAATTTCTAAGTTCTACCCAAAAACCAAATTTTTTCCATGAAAACTCTAGATTTTCTTGGTTGTAATCTTGTTAAAAGTTGTTAGGAATTGAAAGAGATTAGTTATAGATCACTTACCAATGATTTGGAGAAGTTTGGGTCTTAGGAAAATCGCCTATGGAGGTTTAGGGTTTTAGAAAATTGGAAAAGAAGGCCAAAATCCCGTCAAAAAGCTGATATAACAGGCTGCGGGTCTCACATTTGCGAACTGGGGTTCGCATTTATGAACCCTGGGCTTTTCGGAGAGATATCGCAAATGCGCACAGGACCTCGCATTTGCGAGATCTGAGGCCTGCACACGAGATGTTCAGCTGTTAAGGTATTTTTTCTAAGTCTAGACACTCTGTAGCCTACCCGAAACTCACCCGAGCCTTCGTGGATCCAAACCAAACATACACACAAGTCTGAAAATATCATACGGACTTGTTCGTGCAATTAAATCATCAAAATCTACAAATTTAGCATCAAAACTCAAGATTTCCTCAAAAACACTCAAATTCCTAACTTTTCAACCGGATGTCCGAATTACAAATCAACTCCAATTCTCATGAAACTTCACAGATAGGACTTACATAACATAACGAACTTGTTTCGGGCTCTGGAACCAAAATACGGGTCCGATATCATATATTTCACATACTATTTCATTTCTTTATTTCTTGAATTAACCAGCAGAACAATTTTTTTCAAAAATTGTTTTCTAAGGCTTGGGACCTCGGAATTCATTTCCGGGTATACGCCCAAGTCCCATATTTTACTATGGACCTATCAAGATTATCGGAACACAGATCTGGGTCTGTTTACTTAAAATAATGACCAAAGTCAACTATAATCAAATTTTGATTCTAGAAATTACTATTCCTCATATTTTCACATAAAAGCTTTTCGGTTTCACGCTCGGACTGCGCACATAAATCGAGGTATTCAAAATTAAGATTTTTATGGCTAGTAAGTCTAGAACGGAGTCAATTCATAAAATGACCCCTCGGGTCATCACACTTATAAGCCAATCAGCTTCTTCTCCAGCAGAAGGCATATCTATAAATTCTGATTTCATTGTTGAGTGAGTAATACATTTTTGCTTCTTTGATTTACAAGAGATTGCTCCTCCAGCCAAAGTGAAAATCCAAGCAGTAATAGACTTAGAGTCATTCAGATTAAAATTCCAAGTAGAATCACTATAGCCTTCAAGAACTGTTGGAAATGTAGAATAATGAAGGCCAACATTAATTGTACCCTTTAAGTACCTTAAAACGCGAATTAAGGCATTCCAATGCTCGAATCCGGGGTTACTAGTTAACTTGCTCAATGTTCTTACTGCATAACCAATATTTGGCCTAGTGCAATGCATGACATACATTAGACTCCCAACAATCTGAGAATAAGTCAACTGATCAACACCATCATTAGAGTTCCGCACTAGTTCGACACTAGGATCAAATTGAGTAGGAGCACGCTTATCGTCAAAATGACCAAATCTCTTTAGAACTTTCTCAATATAACTTGATTGAGTAAGAGTCAAGCCATTAGCTGATCTTACAATTTTAATGCCCAAAATCACATAAGCTTCTCCAAGATCTTTCATTTCAAATTGAGAAGCAAGAAATGATTTAGTTTCCTTGACTCTTTCAATATCGGTTCCAAATATCAACATGTCATCTACATATAGACAAATTAGAACACCAGAGTTTCCTTGAAATTTACTAAATATGAAAATATCACCATCATTAATTAAATAGCCATTAGAAATCATATTTTTTTGAAATTTCTCATGCCATTTTTTTGGAGCTTGTTTTAATCCATAAATACATTTAAGAAGCTTACAAACTTTATATTCCTGAACAGGAATGACAAATCCTTCTTGTTGTTTCATGTAAACTTCTTCATCTAAATCTCCATTCAGAAATGCAGTCTTCACATCCATTTGATGAATTATTAATCCATGAATTGCTGCTAAAGAAACTAAAAGCCGAATGGATGTGATCCCATATACTGGTGCAAAAGTATCAAAATAATCCATATCTTTCATTTGAGTAAAACCTTTTTCCACCAAACGCGCTTTGTACTTATCTAAAGTACCATCAAACTTCAATTTCTTCCTTAGAACCTTTTTGCAACCAATAGGTCTACATTCAGGAGGAAGATATGATAAAATCCACGTGTTATTTGACATTATAGAATGCATTTCATCTTCAATAGCTTCACTCCAAAAAGTGGAATTATGTGAAGACATTGCTTCAGCATAACTTTCAGGATCTTTTCTATCAAATAGACTTGAAAATCAGGTCCAAAATCTTTTGGTTTGATTGATCTAGAACTACCACTTGGTTGTCTTTCTTCTAATGATTCAACTACTTTTCTTTTAAGAGGAGGAGTAGAAAAACATATATCTTATTTTGGAGATCCTTCTTTCTTAGGAAAAATATGCTAAAAAAAGTTAGCATGTACAGATTCAACAATTGTTTGTGGACTTGGAGTTTCAAGATTTAAGAATCTATAAGCCTTACTGGTTAGAGAATAATAAATAAACACATTAATTCCTCTATAGCCAACCTTAGCCATATGTTGATATGATAATTTAACATGGGTCAAACAACCCCATACTTTAAAATAATTAATATTTGGCTTTCGATTCCTCCAAAGTTCATAAGGTGATGTATCAAATTTATTGGAAGGAATTCAGTTTAAAATATGACAGGCGAAAAATAAAGCTTCAGCCCATAAATTTTCAGGCACACCAGACCATAAAGCATAGAATTAACCATTTCTATGAAAGTCCTATTTTTTCTTTCAGCTATGGTGTATAGGACGTAGTCAATTATTTCTCAATACCTTCTCTTTCACAAAAATCAATAATATCTGAACTCAAGTACTCTCCACCTCTATCAAACCTAATTGATTTAATTTCCATACTCAATTTATTCTCAACTTCTACTTTATATGTTTTGAAAATCTCAAAGGCCTCATCTTTTGTTCTTAATGGAAAGACATACTGTTGGCCCAAGAAAGGAAATAGTTTTGAAGATTGACAAAGTAACTCCGAGATGAACCAGGTCCATCACAGGTAACATAGACCAGCAGAGTTAAAGACACATGAGATGCACATGCAGGAGATAAATGTATTCTGATTAAATTGAGATATCTTCTGATCGAAAAGATTGCAAAAACGAAATTGGAGAAGGACTCCTTATTCAATAAGAACAGAATCAAAGATAAGGAAGGATTTATGAGTTGAGTTTGACTAGAACTCTTTCACCATGGAAGAGTTGGATTAGGATTCTAGTTAATTCCTTATCTACTAACTCCTATAAATTGCAGATTGTTCTTATGATATGTAGACGCACAAAAGCAGAAATTTATCAAGAATTGAGAGCAAAAATTCGCGAAGAAATTTTGCAAGCAGTTCGAGCCAAATTGGAGAGTGTGAATCTGAAGCTACATACCAGCTAGAAGAACCAGTTCCATCTGTTTATCATTGAGTCTAGTTGGTTGTAGTAGGCGATTTAATATTTTATCTTTTCAGCTTTCATAGAGCAATTGTAATAGGTACACCTTTGTTCAAGTTAGAGTTAACTTGAAGCCAGTAGAAATTAGCTAGAGGCTAGTTACTACATATGGTTAGAGTTAATCCTAGGATTATAAAAGAGTTTATTTTGTAAGTCTGTTTGGCTCAGAGTTTTAGTGAAGAGTTTGAGAAAATCCTACTGAGGTGTAGGTCGTGATTTTTTCACCTTTTGAGTCAGGTGTTTTTCACGTAAAAATCTATGTGTTTTTACTTTACTGCTTCTTATTATTCCGCAACAGTAATAGTTGGAACACCAAGAAGAACCAGGCTCTTCTACTGAGACAACACTCGAAAATTGGGTACCACACAAAGTAACTTATCTTCTTGTGTGGTATTGAAGTATAAAACATCAATTGGTATCAGAGCGGGTTATCCTTGAAGAGGCTAACACCTTAGAAAAAGATCAAGATGAGTGCACCACCTGAGAACTGGGAAGGACAATCAATTGTTAGGCCTCCACTCTTCAATGGCCAGTATTACTCCTGGTGGAAGAATAGGATGAAGGATCACTTAATTGGAGAATACTATGAACTATGGGACATAGTCACTGACGGTCCTTTATCCACCATGAAGAAGACAACTGAAGGAGTAGATGTGCCAAAGACTAGAGCTGACTGCACTGTTGGGGATTTGAGAAAGTGGGAGAAAAATGCTAAGGCTAAGAAGTGGCTTGTGTGTGGACTCGATCCAGATGAGTATAGTAGAATTCAAAGTTGTACCACTGCCAAAGAAATTTGGGACACTTTGCAAGTGGCTCATGAAGGAAAACCTCAAGTGAAGAGGTCAAGAGGAACTCTACTATATTCTCAATATGAGAATTTCACCATGAAGGAAGAAGAGACCATCCAAGAGATGTATACAAGGTTCACTACACTGACCAATGAACTCAAGTCTCTTGGAAGGGTCATTCTTGAAGAATACAAGGTTGAGAAAATTCTGACAAGGGTCTTGCCAATCTCTTGGGAAAGCAAAATTACAGCCATTCAGGAATCTAAGAACATTGCAACTCTTAAGTTGGATGAGCTAATTGGAAATCTCACTGCCTATGAACTTAGAAGGCAGACTATGAAGATGGATGGTCCCAAGAAGGAAAGGAGTTTGGCATTCAGAATCACCGAAGAAGCTGATCTAGAGGAGGATGAAATAACCATGATTACAAAGGACTTCAAGAAGTACCTAATGAGAGAAAAGGTTCCTTCAAGAAGTGGAAGCTACAACAAATCAAGGGTTTCTGAAAAAAAAAAACCAATGACGGGTGTTACAAGTGTGGCAAGACTGATCATCGCATCAAAAACTGCCCTCAATGGGAAATTGAATGGAAGAAGGAAAGATCTGAACGAAGGAACATGTTCAACCCAAGAAAAAAATAACATCAACAAAGGCAATGGTTGATGCTTAGGATGAAAGTTCAGATGAGGAGTCAGATGATGAAGATGAACAAGCACTTATGGAAATTGGAGAATCCGATGAGGAATCTAAGGTAAGTATAATTCATCTCAAAGACAAGATTAAATTTTTGTCTAAAGAAACTCTATCTGAGTTACTCCTGGATTTCATTGATGAATCTGAGGATCTAAACAATGAAAAGAAACAACTGTCTAAGGAGTGTGTGATTTTGAAAGCTAAGTGCAAAAATCTGGAACTTAGGGCTATTGAAAGTGATAGTAAAAATACTGAGTTAAAGAACCAGGTTCATGAACTTGGCACCACTGTCCTAGAGCTAAGATTTGAAAATCTAAAACTGAAATTAGGAACAGGTAAAAACAAAGCTGATCACACACAACTCACATTAGAAGAAAATCTAGGAAAAATGAAAGACGAGTTGTACAAAAGAGATAAGCACATAAGAGTCCTTAAGGAGGATCTTGGCAAGATCAAGCATGAACTAGATAGAACTACCAAATGGAACAGGTCCTCTGATTCTTTAACTTGGCTACAAGAACACCATAGTAGCAATAGAAGAGGACTTGGCTTTGGGAATCCGCTGCCTAAGTGGGACCCAAAAAGCAAGTACCTCACTCTTCCTGAGAACAAAATTTGTACACCCTGTGGTAAGACTGGTCACTTCAAAAGTGAATGCAAGGCAAAAGAAAAGGCTAGTCAAAACAATACAAGATTTGTTCGAAGGAAAAATTGGTTACTTGTCTGGACTAAAAAGAAATTGATTTATCCCTTTTCTCATGGCAAGGGACCCAAACTAGTTTGGGTTCCTAAAACTAACCTCTGATTTATTTTGTAGATTCAAGTGAAAGGTAGTAGCCAAATATGGTGAATGGATAGTGGCTGCTCAAAACACATGACTGGCAACAAGGACTAGCTCCTTTCACTTGAGGACCTCAAAGGAGGAAATGTCTCCATTGGAAATGGAAAGAAAGGTGAAATCATTGGGGTTGGTAATGAACAAGATGATGAAGAAATTGGGCTGGTCAGAAACTCTGTCCAAACTAAAGCAACAATGGAGGAAGGAACAGGTTCATTCATCCCGGGCAACATGACAGAGGGAATAGAACAAAATAATTCCCAAACTTCGTTGGAACCTGTACCTGAACCTGTTCCACAACAACAAAGGAATGAAGGAACATCAAGGAGTAACTAGTTGGTTGTGAAACCATGCAGATATCTTTGCAAAAGCACTGAGTAAAGAGCACTTTGAAAGGAACAATTACTATTAGGGATGATTAAGATCACTTAATTGAACCAGTTCAGAATGTAAATACATGGGAAAAAAAGGAAAAAGAAGAAGGAAAAATGAAAAAAAAATTGGCTAGAAAATCAAGAATTTGTGTAAATAATTAGATTAACAATTGCTCAATCTCATACTGTAAAAAGTATACTCTTATTCCATATTTTGATATGACTTACTGGTCACTAATGAAATTTTTTCTATCTCTGCAAATTGAGGCTTGATCAAGAGGATTCTGAAAAGATGAATCTGGTTCATCGTGCTGGTTCATCTAAAAGGCGAGGTATGTGTTCTACACTTTGCACACTTTGAAATACTAATAATTAAATCATGAGAAGAAATCTGCCCAAACTCAAAATCTTTTCAAAGANTGAACCAGTTCTGTTTCAACAAGAATCCTCACCAAATTAAAATACCTAGATTCTAGGGAAGCCTTAACCGTCAATTCAAAACTAAAAGTTCATTCAAGACATCCCCTCCCTTAAAAAACCATTCCCAAATTTTCGATGACTCAGGTAACATCTATCCCAAGTCCTTCTTCTGAGGTCATCTCTGATGTTGCTGAAAAACTTAGAAAATAGGTTCATACTGGTTGGGTCTGTAATAGATGTGGAGTTGCCGGAAACAATAAGAATAGGTGGTAAAAATTAAATTAAAAAAAATAAGAGTGAGGGAGTACGGAGTAATGAGAAAGGTAAAATGGAAAGAAGTGGCTGATTCTTCACCCACCTCTGAATGTGTTAGAATGGCTATTTGTGGTGCTGAGCCAGAAAACGACGAAGAAAGTAGCAAGAACGCAGGGGGAAGTGAATCAGGAGAAGCCGCTGAAGGGTTAGTAAATTTAGGAAAGCACACAAATGAACCTTGTTCATCTACTGAGGAAACCCTGGCAGATCTGCTGAAAATGTTAGGCGATAATTACAATCCAAAGAAGAAAAGAACTCCTAAAGTTCAAAATTCTGGAACAGCAAGAGAAAGTAAGAAAAGAAAAGCTGCTCCTTCTGAGACTTCTAATATTTCTCTTCCAAGAGGAAGAACTACAAGGAGCAAGGTAAGGCAAAGTGAGGACGAGTTGAAGAGAGCTTTAGAGGGGAGTAAGAATAAAAGAGTGGAAAAATGGAAAGAAAAGGTTGTTGAGCCTATTGAGGCTGTTGAAGTGGATGAGATGGACCTGGTCCATCAAGGTGAAAAAGTGGCAGAAGTAGAGGTTCAGACCCCTAAGCCCAATAAAGTCAAGACTTCCTCAAAGAAGTCTTCATCTGTTTCTAAGTCTGTTGAACCATCTATCTCGGCTAAACGAACCAGGTCTACAGTTCTTCCAAGACTTAATTTCCTAGCCTGCCTAGAACTTTCAGTAACCCAGATTCAGAATTTTTTTGTTGCTTATGTTTTAACTGCTTTTGTTTTATTTTGTGGATTGTGGCAGAATCATATTCGCTCTATCAATGAAATCTGATGCTTTTTGCTCTGATTCAGTATCTCTATTTTTTGATAGTTTGAATTCTTAGTTGATTATTGATGATTAATCCATGATTGCATATGCAGTTGCCCAAACGGTCATGAGTAAGTGTTAAAAATATGGGATTCATACAATTTTTTTTGCAACTTTTCGATGATGTCAAAAGGGGGAAGATAGGTTGTGCTCTGAACATGTGATATTTATAACCTAATGAACTTGGTTCTTTGTGATAAATGCTTAATACTCTAATATGTGTCACTGTTGGACTAAGCTGAAATAGGCCTGAAGCACAAAGTTTGTCACCTAATGAACTTGGTTCTTTGTGATAAATGCTTAATACTCTAATATGTGTCACTGTTGGACTAGGCTGAAACAGGCCTGAAGGACAAAGTTTGTCATCATCAAAAAGGGGGAATTTGTTGGCCCAAGAAAGGAAATAGTTTTGAAGATTGACAAAGTAACTCCGAGATGAAGCAGGTCCATCACAAGTGACATAGACCAGCAGAGGTAAAGGCACATGAGATGCACATGCAGGAGATAAATGTATTATGACTAAATTGAGATATCTTCTGATCGAAAATATTGCAAAAACGAAATTGGAGAAGGACTCCTTATTCAATAAGAACAGAATCAAAGATAAGGAAGGAGTTGAGTTTGACTAGAACTCTTTCACCATGGAAGAGTTGGATTAGGATTCTAGTTAATTCCTTATCTACTAACTCCTATAAATTGCAGATTGTTCTTATGATATGTAGACGCACAAAAGAAGAAATTTATCAAGAATTGAGAGCAAAAATTCGTGAAGAAATTTTGCAAGCAGTTCGAGCCAAATTGGAGAGTGCGAATCTGAAGCTACATACCAGCTAGAAGAACCAATTTCATCTGTTTATCATTGAGTCTAGTTGGTTGTAGTAGGCGATTTAATATTGTATCTTTTCAGCTTTCATAGAAGCAATTGTAATAGGTACACCTTTGTTCAAGTTAGAGTTAACTTGAAGTTGGTAGAAATTAGCTAGAGGCTAGTTACGACATAGGGCTAGAGTTAATCCTAGGATTACAAAAGAGTTTATTTTGTAAGTTTGTTTGGCTCAGAGTTTTAATGAAGAGTTTGAGAAAATTCTACCGAGGTGTAGGTCGTGGTTTTTTCACCTTTTGAGCAAGATATTTTTCACGTAAAAATATCTGTGTTTTTACTTTACTGCTTCTTATTATTCCGCAACAGTAGTAGTTGGAACACCAAGAAGAACCGGGTTCTTCTACTGAGACAACACTCGAAAATTGGGTACCACACAAAGTAACCTATCTTCTTGTGTGGTATTTAAGTCTAAAACATCACATATGTATATCTTGAATAATCATCAATAAAAGTAATAAAGTATCTCTTTCCATTATGTGACAAACAATCGATCTCACAAATATCAGTGTGGATTAACTCCAAAAGTGTAGATTTTCTTTGAACTCACTTGAAAGGCTTTTTTGTTATCTTGCACTTACTACAAGTAAGACACTTAGCAATATGATCTTTTCCATAATTTTTAATTAATTCATGATTTACCATAAGTTGAATGGATCTAAAATTTACGTGACCTAGACGTTCATGTAATAAATCTAGAGACTCCACAATATAAGCAGAAATATTTTTATTATCAATATTGAGTTTGAACATGCCATTTGTAGCATAGCCTTTTTCCCACAAACATGCCATTCTTAGATAAAATAAATTTATCTGTCTCAAAATCATTTTAAAACCACTCTTCGAAAGTAGTGTACCTGACACCAAATTCTTCCGAATGTCAGGAACATGCAATACGTCTTTCAACGTAACCATCTTTCCAGAATTAAACTTCAATTCAACAGTTCCTTTTCCTACAACCTTAGAAGAGGGCGAGTTTCCCATATACATGATTTTATCTCCCCCCACTAATTCATAGGTCTTATAACTATTTCGATCACCTGATATGTGACGAGTTGCACCGGTGTCTATCCACCATTCGACTTGATTTTCTGCTACAAATGCTTCAGTGACCATTGCTACAAGTTCATCATTTCTATTGTTGTTGACTTTTCTTTTCTTCTTTTCAGCTTTAAGAATTTTACAATCACGAGCATAGTGACCAATTTTATGACAGTGATAACATTCACTTGACTTAGAATTAGCACTAGTACGCTTAAAACTTTTACTTTTCTTTATCTTTATAAATTTCTTGTTATCTGGTTCCCTTTCGGTTGATTTCTCTTCGACCACATGAGCTTTCATGACAGATTCCTTAAATATATTATTGTCACGATTTCTAGTCTCTTATTCAATTTGCAAATGTTGCAACAATTGTTCAAGAGTCAAATATTCCTTCTTATGTAAAAGTTTGCTTCTATACTCTTTCCATGACAGAGGAAGTTTTGAAATAATAGCACCGACATGAAAGTTTTCATCAAGATTAATTTCAGAAGTAGTAATTTTATTAGCTATAAACTGGAATTCTTGCACCTGATCAATGATTGACTTGTCATCAATCATCTTGAATTCCATATAATTTGAAACAAGAAACTTCTTTGAGCTCGTCTGTTCTGCTAAATAAATAGCTTGAAGAGTATCCCAAAGTTCTTCGGCAGATTTGCACTTGGCAGAATATTGATTATAATATTTGTGGGTCATTGCTCCAAGAATATAATTCTTGCATAAATAATCATCATCTTGCCACTTAAGAATTTGTTCTCTGATCGAAGTAGCCTCATTAGTTGCTACCTCAGAATTAAGAGCATTGGGACAAGGTTGTTCAAGAACATATGTTAACTTTAAACGCGGTAGAAAGAATTCCATCTTTCCATGCTATCTAGGAAAGTCTTTGCCGTCAAATATTTCAAAATTTGGATTTGGCAAAGATGGAATACCGCTCGAAATTGCTGTAGTAGCCATAGAGACAACTATCTTCAAATTGGTAGAACAAGAATTACAACAATATTAGAAAATAAACTTGCTTGGCTTAGAGGCACGTAGAGAAAACGTTTCTTGAAGATAGTTGGAGTCTCTTCCACGAGCAAACTGAAGAATAAATGACAACTCTATCTCTGGGATTCAACTAAGCCACACAACAAGTAACATTCAAGAATGTTGCTCTTCTATTCTTGAATCTATGATTTCACCATTTGATCAATGTCTCTTACAAAATTTTAAGGAAAAAGTAGTTTGTGAATTGCTTATATTTTTCAAAGAAAATCAACCCTATTTATAGGCTAAAGACTCTTGAAAGACAAGTTTATCATTTAATAAGATCATGAATATATTCATGAATTTGAAAGATCAAATGTATTTTCTAAAACCAAAACATATGTAGTAAATCAAGAATGAATTCACATTCATTCACTTTGAAAAATAAGTCTTTTGTAAATATATTAATTTATCAAATTACATTGTTTCAAATTTATTGAACACTTATTCCAACAGCATATACGTACATAAGTCTTAAATTATCGTGTGATTTAAGATCCAAAGCGAATAATATCACTTATAACTGTACTATTGCATACCGAATATTAACCAATCCAAAAGACCAAAACGATACAAAATCGTCGTCCAACAATCACGTAAAAACACAATGTAGAATGCAATCGATGTCACACTTAGCAATCATGAGCTCATCCCAACAATCAGATTTTAGGTCTTCTATTTCTACTATCTTACGTTAATAAAAGGGGCCACTGCATTTTGATAATATAGTCAAACCTTTTTATAATATCTTCGTTCGTGTCGTATATTTTTAGTTGTTATAGTGAAATGCTGTTATAAAGAATATAACATTAACATAAAAATTGATTCCGAAAAAACTTAATTTTTATAATAAAGTGTTGTTATATATGAATAATGTTATAGAAGAGGTCTAACGGTATAAGTACCAACTTTACAACTGTACCCTCATTTTCTGCACCATTTGTCTCAAACAACAGTGGAAGATAACTAGCCCACTTGTACAAGGAACAATTTCAAGATTAGTAGTACGCTAAATAAGGACATAATTAATTAAATAAAGTTCAAATCATCCTAATTATTCCAACCAATTCCTTGTTTGACGTGGAACAGGATGGGTTATCTTTATACCCTAACTAAAATTAAATCAAGAAAATCTTTTTCCACCTGCCTAATTAGGGGACAAAGTTTTATTTGTTACACGCTTTGGTTGGTAGTAATCAATGTGCGTGTAAGCTAGCATGCATACTACTTCTATAAAAAAAAATACATAATAAGTTTCAAGCATTAAAAGAGTTTTAGTTTCTTAGATTTTTATTTTAATTTCATGTGGAAAAAAATATAATTTAAACCATGATTAAATGATAAGTTTAACTAAAAGCATGACATATGACATGAATTTACTGGAGTTCTGTAAACAATAAGTTTTAAATTTCCTAATATATGTCCATCAGCAAGGTGGAAATTAAGGTTTTCAACTTTACACCAACGTGACATGAATTAAAATTTTAGTCTTTTGCGTGATTGTATTATATTTTCTCAAATAATTAACCGACTGCCTAAAGAACCCATCTGCACATGCCAATACAGTCAGACCTCTAGTCAGACCTCTTTATAACGTAAAAATTACGCGGGGCATCTTATTTGGTCGCCCCCATTTAACTTATACCACTTTTTTTAAAAATTTTAATTTGTTCCACTTTTTAAATAATTCAGCTCCCCTTTCCCTCGCTGAGCTGAAGTTCACCAGTTAAGCTGAAGTTCGCCAGTTATAAAGACAACTTCAGCATACGAGGCTGAAGTTCCCCAGTTACAAACTTCAGCTCTATAGCTGAAGTTTCCAAGTTATAAAGACAACAACTTCAGCATACGGGGCTGAAGTTGTAGTCATTATAACTTGGGAACTTCAGCCCCGTATGCTGAAGTTCCCCATTTACAAAAGATAAAACTTCAGCTCTAGACTCTAGAGCTGAAGTTCCTCCGTATGCTGAAGTTGTTGTCATTATAACTTGGGAACTTCAGCCCCGTATGCTGAAGTTCCCCATTTACAAAAGATAAAACTTCAGCTCTAGACTCTAGAGCTGAAGTTCCTCCGTATGCTGAAGTTGTTGTCATTATAACTTGGGAACTTCATCCCCGTATGCTGAAGTTCACCATTTACAAAAGACAAAACTTCAGCTCTAGAGCTGAAGTTCCCCAGTGTAACTGGGGGAACTTCAGCCCGTATGCTGAAGTTTTTGTCTTTATAACTGGGGAACTTCAGCCCCGTATGCTGAAGTTCCCCA